>LD357878.1:69951-88231 GCA_001465055.1 Ptychodera flava
TAATCAGATTTCTTGTACACATAATATGCACCTTTAACCATCATATTCTAATCAAGTACAATTATGTTAATTATTGAACGTCTGTATATGCACAAGTATACAAAGTTATTCATTGGAAAAAAAATATTCACAATTTATCATATGTATAGTGGATGAAAATTTTTGGTCAAATTCTAAGGTCAAACTTTTTGTCCACATGCCAGTTGTAACAACCCTATTTAATTCAAGTACATTTATGTAAATTATCAAATATCTATAAATGCATAGATATAGTTTTGCATTGAAAAAGTATTACATAGATTCCTTATACATGTATGAGAAAATATATGTATACCATGTATAGTGAATCGACATTATCAACAGCTGATTTTTAACTAAATCCAAATAGCAAAATATGTACACACGCTTGCGCAAAAATATTGCGATCCACCAGTAATTTCTGTCCCACCCCTTTGAGGGGTAATTTCAAAATTATAGCAAGTCAGAATGGGAAATCTGAGCATTAACAACTTTTGAGTTTGTAAGGAAGGTCATTTGAAAAAATCTAAGCTCTTTTTTTGGGGGATTCTATCGCTCCATACCCCTAAGATGTTTGCGTGTGCAGCTAATTTTCTCAAGCAATGTTGGGGGGGGGGGTTCATGAAATTTTTGTCATCTTGAAAGGGGGGGGTCATCAATTTTTTTGGACAATGGGTAGGGGGGTTCACTTATTTTGACTGATGCGCAGGAAGAATTTGCCGGCCCACCCCCGGCCATAATAACTGAACGCTCCCTAAGATCTACAGAAATGTGTTTCGTAAGACAGCCATCCGTAATCATAAGTCAATAATCAGTTAAATACTTTACTATTATCTTAAACTTACCGAAATTGCATTTTCCCGTCAACGTCATCCTATCGCTACACGAAATGTGACCTTCTAAACTTCAGGGAAGTTCTCCAACATGCGTCCCGAAATTTGCTCAAGTTGTTTTTACCATATGTCCAAATAGCTGTGCAAACACGTCCAATGTTTGTCGGCAAAGAATTGATATTTCACTTCACACAGAGGCATGTATCGACGCCAGTACAAGGGTTATGACATATTGATTATACACCAGCATTTAATTCATATATGTCAAATGACGTCGTCTTTGTACTAAGATGATTTGTACTAAGACAAAACACACCTTTGTAAGCCAGAGCTTTGGTAACGATGTGGAGAAGTAAGTAACTTAAGAATGTAGTCTAATCGATATCATAAGTACTATGCATTACTGCCCCTTGAAATGATTAACACGGAACTCTTGAACTTTATCCTGTAGTTCATGTGAATCGCGAAGCGAAAGTAACATTATTTCAGCTTTTGTTTTTAGAGCTTGATTGTTCACACAAACACCAGTCGTATCTCTTTGTCTATTCTTCGACGATAAGAGGTCGGAAAATGTTTTTCATGTCTTTGCATATTTTAAAATCATTTGATCAACTATTTTGTGTAGATCACATGGTTCAATGTCCATTTACAGGGGCTTCAGGATTGCAAATTAGAAGATAATAACGAATAATGCTATTAAACCTAGTTTTGTGAACGAGCCTTTGAATTCCTTCTTCTCTTCTCTCGCCCTATGTATGGTTCGAGTAACCGTACCCTATGTTACATCGCTCTGTTGATCATGACAGTTCATTGTTAATTACGTATGCAGTATGCAGTACGCCCGCCCTTGGTAAATATTTGGCATCCTTTACGGTAGCCTTATAAAAGTCAAGGCAGATATCCTGTACGAAAAGTTCTCAAAGGAGGGCGCACTAAATACTGCATACATAATAAAGACTGAACCACAATTAACCACAGACTCAAATGCACAGAGCGATGAAACAGGGCAAGAGAAGAGAGAACAAAGGAAAAAAGACTCGTACTGTACACAAAAAACTAAGGTTAATAGTTGTATTCTTTAATATCGTTTATTTGGCAATTCTTGAGCCCATGTTGGCTGTGATATCATGATCACTCACTCACTCTGAGGCATAGCTTCTGCTACAGCATATTGCCCTCTATAGGCAGCTTAGCGTAGTATCAAACTAAACAGTCTTGTCTTTAGTGCAACGTGGCAATGAGAAGAAAAGCAGTGTTGGATTCACTACCCATGGCAAAGTCAGCAACTTGGTGACATTTTCGTTTGACATTGACTATGAGGCGCCAAATGTAAAAAAAATAATTAACACAAACACCCTTATTTCAGAGATAGAACAGCTAGGATATGTATATAGAGAGGAATTTTTAATATATATATATATATATATATATATATATATATATATATATATATATATATATATATATATGCAGACATACACATACGCATATAGGGTATTCATTTATACATACAGAATACATATTAAATACATACAAACATACATACGTACGTATGTATGTGCACACATACTTTCGCAAAAATATACACTACACATACATACATACTTATAAACATAAACACAGATACATACATACATACATACATACATACATATATACATACATACATACATACATACATACATACATACATACATACATACGTTGGTACGTAGGTACGTAGGTACGTATGTGCACTCATACATTCGCACAAACATGCATAAATACACACACTACACTTACATACATACTTATAAACATAAACATACATACATACATACACACACACACCACAGCCACACACACACACAGACACACAGACACACAGACTATATATATATATATATATATATATATATATATATATATATATATATAATTGAATTTTAACACCACCTACAAATAGAATGATACGTCCCAAACATATAAACGAGAGTGTTGTTAAGAATCCTTTTGCTTCCGTTTGAAGATTGCAGGATGCATTGAACTTAATTAACAAATATTATTACTTTGTAATTGAAGTAATTTGTGTTATTATTTATAACGCTATACTTACTCCATCAAGTATATATATATATATATATATATATATATATATATATTACAAAGTAATAATATATGTTCCTCTTGTTTCATGCATCCTGTAATCTTCAGAGAGACAGAACTAGAAGGATCCTAACTCTATACACTCTCAATCATATTTTTGGGACGTACAATTATATTGTATTTTTAGGTGGTGTTAAAATTTGATAAACAATATTTTGTTTTGGTGGCGACATTTTGAAACCAACTAAGAGCGTCGTTCGTCTCAACCAGTGAAGGACAGCAAACAATAACACGGGAATTTAAACGTTAATCTTTATTGATTGAGCCACAAATACGTTACTCAATACAGGTAGTGCTATGAGACAGATAGAAATATAAGTTTAAGCTAATACATATTGTGAACCAATGACGTAGCCTCGTTCCAGGACAGTCCTGCGACTGCCTTGAACACAACGTAATAAAGAGTACGGTAGAGCAAGTAATATCGTTCAAATGACGAATATTAACGGTCATCAAGTAAAGTCAATGATTAAGTACACAAGCGATAACATGTGTGACTATGTTGATTGAAACGTGCATGTTTCGAATGCACTCAAAAACATGAGTTAAAAAATCACAGGTGGAATGAATGAAAAATAATTGCCAAGCTTATGATACATATACATGATTTTTACGCCTGATTTTTCCATTTTCCTTGAGATACAGTGAGGCAACAGATTTCCAATACGTGTAGAATATGTTAAAATTAAACTATTGCGGAATACATTATGTAAATGTGTATTAATGTCATCATTCCTCTGTCTATCACAAAGAAATTTCAAACTAGTTTCGTATTAAAGTACGAAGTATTTCAAATCAATTCATCTGTATACGGCAAACCAATTAGTAAGATTTCAAGGCAAACATCAAAAAAAAAAATTTAGACTGATAAAATATTTAATATAAGCGAACGTAGGAGCCAGCTAAATAACTTTCAGTTTTAATCGATTTTTAACGTAATTATAACATTTCAAAAATTGTGGACAATGATTACATTTAGTGATACGGTTGAGATAAATTTGATGTATTGTTTCAGTTAAATGAGGGGTAAGAGTTTTGCAAAGCTTCCATTTCTATTACGTGTAAGTTTCCTTACTGACGATGAATTTGATACATTTAATTCTGTTTGCCATAACAAATATCTACCATAATAGCTTGTAAGGCCAAAGTAGGTAAACTCCCGGACTGTTGGGTGTGAACTCAATTTTATAAATACAATCAGCTAAGCAGTTAAAGAAAACCGACAGAAAGTTCATTATGAAATCAATTTGCCATTTCTATCCAGTTTCTCGTAAAATGTGAGCATTTGACAGATTGATGTACAGGAAATGTTCAGTGTTTTGAACATTACTGTAGTAAAGATGTCCTTTATGGAAAATAAAAGTAATTCTTTTCTGCTGGTGAACATTGCCAGAGATTTACTTTTATGGCATGACAAATCTCGCTCCCCCACAAAACCTAGTGCCCCTCGACACGCAGCAGGTATTTTTGTCACCTAGTGAATATCACTGATACTTAATAGGAGGAAAATTTTGCATCGACTTTGAAACACTGAATATTTCTCAAGTCTCAAATTAATATGGGTAAGTTAAAAAGGGAATTAGCGTCCTGTCAATGAAGTTATTCTAGGGAAATAATCAACAAATGATGCTGGCCGAAGCTTGCCTGATCATTCTAGAATATTTTTATGTATACTCCCCACACGCCTCACCTCTGACCTCAACAAATCAAAAATTTGAAATTCTCGTCATCTAACCATCAGAACTGTAACTAACACGATTTGAACTAATTTGAGAGAATTGGATCTTTATATTTTTCAAATTTCTCTAAAGTTTTGGGTGCCGTATGGCTGAATGTTGCAATATTACAAATTATTTATAAAAAACAGTACATTGTTTACAGAGGAAAGCAGATGAACTTACATTTGCATTTTAAATCGACATTAGTTCGCTATTCAATTATCCCAAATTGGTTCCAATCTTGCTAGTGAAAGTTCCCATGCGCAGCAAAAATTCATCTGCTGTTATTTTCTCGTGCCTTGATTTCAAGAAAGTTCTACTGTGATGTCATCATAGCCGTCCACTGCAGGCAGTTGGGCCCCGACTTCGACATCGTCATAATCATTGTGGTCCTTGGAAGAAAATTGCAAAGCGAATTTTGAATAAAGAGTGTTTAAAATGGTCAGTGAATCGCACGATACATCGCGTCTACAGCAAACATCAATTGTTGTCGCGGGTTGTTCGATTTTTCAATGTTGTTCGGCATGATATTCATTTATTTACGCCTACTTTGATTGGTGACATGATTTAAGAAAGAGTTAACCATTATTAAATCAGTTTTTTCATGTAATGTTCTGCTCAATAAATTACGAAATTGAGCTGTCTGTAAAGTGCTTGTTCTCAGACTATAAATTAAATGACATAAAATATTATCTGAAATTATTAAACGATCGTAATTCATCAATCGTAAACAATAGTTCCTTCACTCACCGTAAGGTCAATGTGGATTGCATCGATTTCGTTCGCTAATCTTCTAAAAATAGGCCTGTCCTTTTGATTTAGCTGCCAACACTTCTTCATTACTCCATATCTACATTAAAGTATAAGATGCGTGTTGTGTTATCGTAACTATTATTACATCTTATTTCACGTACAGAAAATGAACGCGACAGATCTATCTTGTTCAGGGTAAATCATCTCTAGAATAACCGATGAATTTAAATTGTACTTTTATCATTATCGTTTTGTATAAGCAAAATATTTGTCCTTTGCCAATGTGTTAACTATAGGTTGTATAGTATGTTCATAACTGCATACGACATGAACATTGTACCACGTAGATTCCTCGTATCCAGCAGAAAGAACTCCAACGGCCACTCTTGGCAACATATCATCTACAAAAGTCTTTTTCTGGACTTCATTATTGTGTCGTTATGTTTAAAGAAATCTTACATTTTATCTGGGCATTCCTTTGGTTTCGTCAAGCGGTTGCCTTCTTCAAGATATTGTTTGATTCTGTCTTTTAAATTTGGTGAGTAGGGTCTTTCTCCTATTGCAAGTAGAGGATAAGTAAGTACAAACACAGTTTTACCATAAACAAACACTTAAGAAACATCCGAACGCATTTCAAGTTTGTAAGTATTGCGATCGGCACTTTCCATCGTTCACTGTCCTATATGTGTTTTCATGTAGTCTACGCTGTCCTAGTCGACAGTGCATCATGGCACAATCGCTATGTTACAAGCTTTGTGTTGAGGAGTTTTAATATCAAGGTAGTGAATTACATCGAATGTAGCAATAAATGAGCCAAAAAATCCGACTACACCACTGAAAATACACGACAGAGAAGGTAAAAAGCGGGAATGTTTCCTATTCATACAGTGTTCCGTGTAATTTTCAGATAAAAAGTGTAAGATACTCCAAAACAAATAGTTTGTAATTGGGAATTAGTCAGTGGAAGTAATCAAATTAAATTTAATAAGATCAACATGCAAAATGAAATGACGGTACGAAGGCGCTATCTGCGACTGACGCACATGTTGAAAAATCAGAATGCCAGATATGAACCAAAAATGCCGCAATCTTCACAACAGAGGAGACTGTAATTAGCTATTGGTACTGCTATGCCTTTCTTGCCTAATAAATCTTTTGTATGATCAACATCTGCAGCAAGTGTCATCGGAGATTTAGTGCAGTCATTCAGGACATAGATAACTAATTACAGACATTCTTTCCCTGTTCAGAGACCAAGCTTTACTACAAAAACAATGGATTAGTCCACACTATGGTGTGAAAATGTATAGCCAATCTAGACTGCTACTCTAATTATGGAAGGTTATTACACAAGAATTGATAACTTGTAATTATTTTCTCATTATTTTTATGTTATATATCTATTGCAACATCTTATTCAACTCCCAAAATAATGTTGAAACACCCACTATTCAGCTTGTCAACTAAGCGTTATACGTATACAATGCATTGTTACCGTTTACATTTGAATTCTAGTCAAGTCACGTTTCAACAATAACAATGCAGATTGCACACTTTTGGACTAAGTTGATGAGCTGAACACTGTATATATTAACATCCCTTGGGGAGTAGAGCAATGAATTATGGTTCACATTCAAAATAAAAGGTGAAAATATTATCAAAAGTGAGCATTACTGGCCTTTTAAATAAGTGAATCAGTAATAAATCGATAGGATGCTCGTAAATGTCATTGCATTTATACTAAATTTATACCAAGTTTTTAAAAAAATTGCTTTATAAATGAATGAGAAATTGGATGGACGCGAATCATGATTTGGATTCTGACAATGTGAGTCTGAATACCAGAAACCAAGGTTAATTTTGAATTCAGATTCGGGAGATTTAGCTCTGAATAACCGAAAAAGTGAATCCTTGGAGGGCAAATTTGATTGTTTTGTGAAAGCATTGGCGTGCATCAAGAGATCATAGGGTACTACTGTACTGAGAAAAGGCTAGTGACGGATGCACGGACGGACGGACGGAACCTAATCTGTAAATCCACCCGGGGCCGGGACTAAAATATTTAACCTTTTTTAGGTTGTTTTAATAAATTTAGTTCCATTTAAATACGCCAGTGACGTAAATATACGAGTAAATGATGTAAAATATGTTTGCAACCAAATGTGCATTACAAAGAACGGGTTACGACGCTTTACTTACGTCAAGTTTTCACAAATCCGCTCACAAAGTCTTCTTTCTGAGATGGCAAATTCGGCTTATCGGACGTCTGAGGACATGTTTAACTCGACTGAGATAAACTGACTGGTACGGTAACTATATTTACATTACATTCATTGTATTCGTAGATGCCGTAGAGCTGTCGCTCTGTGCTCTGCGCGGCTGGTGCGAGTTCGATTTTGACCAGATTTTTTGCTGGTGTCGTAACTTTCGTGAAGGGACGAGATAATTTTCACAAAAACGAAAGATTACTTATTTTACACACTTCACACTATATTTTGCATTTACAGTGGTATTGTACTTAAACGTAAACGTCCTTCAAATTGTGAAAACCTGTGTTGATAATGTAAATCTCATACACTTTAAGTTTCACCATAGCCAAAATTGTCTGAAACCAAATTAATGAGAAAGTTGAAAAAAACTGGCAATAAATCTTTGAACGCTATAACACTAATGTCTGTTTTCACAATATACATCTAGAATAATATTTTTACCCCCGAAGTTTCGATGAATATATCTCAAGTTGGTTGATTTTATATACAATCTTCCCCTCGTTTGAAACTCAAGTAATCTGTGCCAAATGCACTTGATCTATTCATATTTCGTGGTAATCAGTTCATACAGACCAGAGTTAATTTACCGGGCAACTTTAAAATAAGTTAACAGAAAATATGTAAAATGTTTAACCTATAGTCATGGAAACCATAACCATAACCTTGAAACGCCTCTAATGGTGAATTCATCGCATTACATACAACTTACCAAGTGACATAATTTCCCACATCAAGACACCGTAAGACCAAACATCTGTTTTGGTGTTGTACTTTGCTCCCTTTGCGACCAAACATTCAGGAGCAGTCCAGAAAATAGGAATTCTGTCCTGAAAATGAAAAGGAATAGCTATAATTATTTCGACAAAAATGGCAAATAATGAAGGTGAAAGTAGAATGAGAAAATTGTACCTTTACGTTATATGCGCCTCGAAATTGTAATAAACATTTGCTCAAACTTTTCCTACTCTCTTTATCATCTTGTCAAGTTTCCTAGGAATCCTAACTGAAATGATCATTATGACATTTCTTTACAAACACGCACTTTAATCTAACGCATTATCATACATGCTATGCTTGTATTGCCATTCTCCTATTGTTCAGACGGTACTAGTATGAACCCGTATTTTAACTAGTGAAAATACGAATTATATTTTCACTTTAACCGAACTACTTACAGCTACGCGTATGCGTGACCTTCGCTGGGATGATACATGTAAAACTGCTGAGCGAATATTATTATTATTATTTATTATTATTATTATTATACTTTATTTCAAGAGGGTAATCTGATTACAATAGATAAATATTGTAATTTACATCAGAGCCCTCGAGTGCTGTACAAAAGCTCAAGAAGATGCGAGAAAAGTACAGTTCGTATAAATAATAAATACAAATTTAAATGATCTAATCCAGATCAGAACCTTCGTTACAAAATTTCATGAAGAGATAATTGTGCAAAGCAGATTTAAATGACAACAAACTTTCACAATTACGAATAGACACAGGAATAGAATTCAAAATTTTCGTAGCTCGAAAAGCAAACGACCTTTGACCCGTGGTAGTCCTGAACCTTGGTGGGTAAAGGTCACCAGCGCTAACATTTCTAGTATTTAAACGATTCATTTCAGAAAGAGGTCGGAAAAGATCTCTGATATAGCTGGGTGCTAGGTCATTAAGAGCTTAGAAAGACATAATAGCCGTGAAGTACACAATGCGAAGATCAACTGGTAACCAATGCAAACTGATAAGCAGAGTTCGAGAGGAAAATGTCATGTCCACACCAAGAATGACCCCGCCAGCTCTTTTCTGAAGTTTATGCAAACGTTGCAGATTTGTCTTAGACGTATTACCCCATACAATACAGCTGTAATCAATCAATCAAAGAAAGAAACAAAGCATTATAAACCAATAAAAGTACATTTCTTTGGCAAATAGCGCGAAGTCGTCTAAGAACACCTATTCTGGTCGAAAGCTTTTTACAAAGATCATTTATGTGGTCGTCCCAACTTAAAGTGTTGTCTATTTGTACACCAAGTAGTTTGTGGCTAGTAACATAGTCTATTCTAGTGTCATTAATATGGATATAAAACACAATGTCAGAGTCAAAAAACCTTTGATTTGGGGGGAAGGTGCAACAACCATACACTTTGTTTTTGTAGTATTGATAGCCATGTTATTGTTATGGACCCAATTTGAAACTGGAAGAAGATCTCCGTTCATACGATTTTCAATGTGATTAATATCAATACCTGAAACACACATGGTCTGGTCATCAGCAAACATATTCAAACTTCCCGAATTGAGACAAAGCGGAAGATCATTAATAAACATTAAGAATAAGAGGGGGCCTAAAATAGAACCTTGAGGAACTCCACTTGCCATCGGCATAACATCAGAGTGTGCTCCCATGCATGTACGTGACAAATTGTCTACGCCCTGAAAGGTAGGAACGGAACCACTTTAGTGACATTTCGGAAAGCCTGTACATAGAAAGTTTTGTAAGCAATATTTCATGGTCAACGAGATCGAAGGCTTTACATAAATCTAAATACATAACACCACTGTATAAACCCTCATCCATATTCTGTAACAGCTGATCAGTAAACTTGAGTAAAGCAGTGTGACAAGAGTGATGTTGTCTGAAACCTGACTGTGAATCGACAATAAGTTTGTATGACTGCAAGAAATCATAAAGACTAATATATACATGCTTTTCCAGAATTTTAGAAAGAACTGTCAAAAGGGAGATAGGTCTATAGTTGTTAACATCGTGCTTAGTTCCTCCCTTATGTATTGGAATAACCTTGGCACATTTAAAACAATCAGGAAATACACCACTGTTGATAGACATATTAAATATATCGGTGACAGATTCTGCAACACAAGTGACACCAAACTTCAAAAGCTTTGGAGAAATATTATCGCTACCAGCTGATTTAAATTCATTCAATAAAGAAAGCTGCTCTTCAACAAATTTAACGGAAATCGCAGGGATGTGAAAATCGACCATGTTACCATCAGTTTGAGAAATAACCCAATCGCCCATAAGGCTAAAATCAGGTGTTGGACTGAGAGAATGGCGATAATTACTAACAATACCAATAAAGTGAGTATTAAATGCCTGGGCAATATTCTTATGAGTAGTAAGTGTATTCCCCTCATACTGAATGAAAGGACTTTGTGATCTGGAATCACCATGTGAGAGAATTTCGTTGATTGAACGCCAAATAACTGAGGGGTTTCCGGAACTGTTCCTTAAAATGTCACGATAATACGCTCGCTTAGCATAGGAAATCGAATGTACAACTCTGTTTCTCAAAGATCTATAAAGTGACCAATCATTGGGGGACTTTGAGCGGGTTGCTTTAACAAGATGGTAATCTCTAACATGAATAAGATCAAGAATGTCTGCAGAAAACCACGGTGGTTGTCTGAGTCTTTTCACTCGCTTTTCAATAAGCTTTTCAATAAAAGGAGCATGCGCATTACAGACATGATTGAAACAATTGATCCACTGTTCAAAGAGAACATTGACATCATCTATAACAGAAGCTCGAGGCCATTTAAAGTATGAATAAAATCATCAACGGAAAAATTACAAAACTGCCTGCATTTAACAGAAATATGTGATCCAGTGGAAACGTTGTTACCATGGAGACGTCTCACAACACAAACAGGATAATGATCGGAAATGCCTACTTTGGGTACAAAAACACTTGAAATATTCATTGCACAGTTCACATATATATGATCAATAAGAGAACCCGATACAGGGCGAGTAGGAATATTAACAAGTTGCTCAAAATTTAGGGACTCCATTGCTTTGTAAATAACGTGTGTTGTTGAAGCGGGGGCAAAAAGATCTATATTGAAATCCCCTAATACAATAATTTCTTTGTTTTCAAGATAGACAGACTCTATAACAGATTCAATTTCCTTGTCAACAGAAACTGTGGTACTGGGAGGTCTATAAACCCCAACAACAATAATTGAGTTGGCATTTCTAAGGGCAATTTCAAGTACAATAATTTCAATATCACTCCGTTCTAAATTATGTCTACGAGTACAGTGAATGTCAGTATTAATATATGCCAGGAGGCCGCCACCCTTTCCAGAAATTCTATCCTTTCTATGCAAGTCATATCCAGGGACAGCAAAATCTAGACTTGCATAAGATTCCCCAAGAAAAGTTTTGCCTAAAATTAAAATATCAAAGGGATTGCTATCGTTACTTAACAGTATTCTAAGTTCGTCGACCTTGTTAGTGATATGTTGAATGTTCCAAAAACCGATACTTAGACCCTTGACTTTGGAAAGTTCTTGAAATGGTCGGAGGCAATTTGTCGGTGGACCGGAAAGAACAGAGACCTTAGGTTTTTGCTGCACGGCGCTCCCTTCTTGGCCGACGTCCTAGGCACGGGGACAGTATTTCGACTTATGTCCGGGATTACCACAGTTCCAGCAGCGGATTGCATCCCCGTGTCTACACACCCTTGCAGTATGGCCCTGCTCACCGCAGTTGTGACATCTGATCTGGCTAAAACGATCACGAGAACGAGAGCTTCCCTGTAGTAGAGGGCACCTTGATCTGAGCTGGTCAGATTTACCGCATTCAAAACATCGTTGGTTTTGCTGTCTATGGCGGATGCTGGGTCCATCAGCGACGTTGCTGTACATTCAATTCCACCTCAAACTTGATGATTGGTAACTGCGGGGTTGAAGTGGTCTTCGGGTAGGAATACTCATTTCACTAGTTTGTTGTGGATCTTCCCATGCTGGTCTGAAGGGACGGTTACCATTCAACCGATTTGCGACAGTATACAGCTGGTTGAGATTGGCGTTTGTCAACATTCTTTGAAGAGCTTTCACACTTAGATGAATGCCATCGCGATACAGTGTTGAGGTGTTGATGGTATTGTCCCGGAATTTGAAGGTGTTATCATTGTTGACAAATGTGACGTGTTCTTCTTGGCAGAGTCTTTCAATATCAGTGTTGACAGCGTCAATATATTGTTGTATATCTGGATTGTCTGTCCGTGGTGGGATACTTAGTGCAGTGACATGGCCATCAGATTTAGTGTTTGCAAGCTTCAATAGATCCCCATAGCTCGACACGATTTCATCTGTTTGTTTGCCATTGCTGATATCATTTGTACCAACTTGTACAATAATTTCACCAAAATTACTGTTCCGGTTTGTCAGTTCGGTTTTTATGTTGTAAACGGTTGCACCTGGTATCGACTTGACTGCGGCTCGTTGGTTTGATGGTGATATCAAACGCAGCAATGAGTCCCCAATAAAAAGTGTGTCTTTAACAGGCAAACGCTGGTCGGCCAAATCATTTACATCGGTATCTTGGTGTACGATTTTGTCAGTCTGTGAGGATGAAGACGACATTTTCTTTGGCATTTTCTGAGATTGACTTTGCATAGCGTCATTCAAATCATTGAGACGGAGTTTCAGTTTGGAATTCTCTTCGCGGAGCTGAAACACCTTTTCCATCAAATTTGTGTTTTCTTGGGTAGTCGATGAGTACAGAGAAAGTAGAGTAGCATTTGTCTTCTGTAGCTCCGTAATTTCTTGTCTTAAGACGTTCATGTTCTGCGATAAGAGTCGGCAGTCAGTACACGGCCAGAAATAGCAATTGGCTTCTTCGCTTGTTGCTTTCATACATTTAAGATGGAACCATTTGTAACATAGACTGCATCTTACCATGTCGCCTTTGCCAGATCTATTAAACTGACAACTTTCGATGCAATAAAGTTCTGTTAGCGATTCTGACTGTAGGCTTGGGTCTTCTTAGATTTACGCTTTTTCTTAGATTTACTAGTTTTCTTTGATGTCTGCTTCACTTGCGTGTCAGAGGAGCCAGGACTGAATTCAATGGTATCACGATCGTGATCCGAGTGATCAGGTTCTGAGTGGCCGAAAGTCTTCATCAGGGACTGGATGGGTGATGTGACAAAGTCAAGAAGGTTATTCGGTGATTTGGACTGCCCGGTACCGCATTCGTTTATGCGCGCTTGTGCACGATTGTTGAGGGCATTGCCAATGTAATGACATACAGTACTGATCTTGCTGGCAGCAACATCCGGCAGAAGATTGACCATTTCGCTGTTCATTTCATCCACAAGAGGCCATTTACTGAAAGATCTAAGTTCGTTCAGAGACATCTTATTTACCTTGGCAATGTACTTGTCTTTGATGGTCTTCTCCACTTCAACTGGAACCTCGGACATATCCGATTTCTTTTGTCCAGGCATGGTGTATTGATATGCAAGTTCCTCCAAACAAAAGAACTCCCGCCAACGGAGAGTCTGATCTGAACGCTGGACGACTTGACGCACTGGCGAGAAGCAACTTGAGAAAACACAGATAAACACAGGGACTTCCGGTCTCAGAGTGTTCCCAAGTGTAGTACACACCAACAGCTAACAGCGATAAAGCCCGTTTCAGTAAAAATCGCTGAACAAAGTTTGAAAATCAGACGAGAGCTTCTGTGGAGACCTGTTGATTGTTCAGACATGACATCAGACATTGTATTGGTACCATTTGGTACTGTCCAAGGCTGTCTCGATGCTCGCAGGTCTTTGGTTGGCTACCGACTCATTAGCTTCACGGTCGTAACATCCTTGACAGAACTTCATTACAGCCTGTTGCTCCAAGGTAGCGTCGCTGTAATCCTGGAAGGCACGTGCTGCAAGAGAATATACTCTACCTGCCCATTCTTCTAAAGTTTTGTCAGGATGTTGTCTTGACTGGGCGAATTGAAGCTGGGTCACTTCGGGAAGATCTCGTGAACCAAATCTCTTCTCCATCTTCTTTATCAGCTCATGGTAGCTGATCTCCTCATTACGCTCGGTGATCATGGTGTAATAATCACTTGCCTTGCCATCCAGACACCAGCACAGATAATTTTTGCAGTCACTGAAGGACAGGTCTTGCGTCTCAGCAAACTTGGTGAACTTCAGTTGAAACGCTCGCCAATTACCAGACCCATCATACACCATAGTCTTGGGCACTGATACGGGAATAGATGGTCGATATTGATCTGTCCTTCTACGATGCTGGTAGTATGCTGGTTCCCTTGGTACTTCTGTCTCATAGCCCCCATAATACTCTCCAGTGGTTGGAGGGTATCGGTCGGGTGTCGGCTGATGAGACATTGGAAACTCCCGATGGTCTGGTGGATAATCACTGAAATCTGACCTCTCTTGCCTTCTCCGACTTGAATAACGTTTTCGCCAACTCTCCCGTGCTTGTTCACCATAGTACGGTCTCTGGGGTTGTATTGTTGGTTGGCTGGCATAGTTGGAGGGTCTGGTACCTACCTGTGGAAGTTCCCACCATGTACGTCTTCGGGTAGCTTCATGTTGTTGGGTCAGCTTATCTACCCTATCCATCCACTCTTCCATGCTGTCTTTTTCACTCCCTTCGGATCCACTGTCCCATTCCCCTGTGTAGGTGGGATGATGGCATGTGCACCTTTAGTTTGTGTCACTGGTGAAGATTGGTGTTTCCGTTTAGTTTCGAAAACAGCCATCTCCATAAATTTATCTGAAGGGGTGAACCGTGGTATCGAGCAGACCATTTCATATGTGATCTTACCGTATTTCTGACGCAATTTATCCATCTTCTTTGCAATCTTCCTTCCAACACCAGGTAAGTATTCCAGTTCTTCAACGGTGCAGGTGTTGAGATCAATCTTCATGATTGCGACAGATGGAATATTTAATTCCCAAATATAAAGTTACAGATCAGTACTTTATTTCAACACAAGCAATAATATGCGTAATGCCAACAATAATTGCCTGGCAATGATTTGTGTTGTTTTATTAAAATTACACACCAGTATTCTATTTCAACACAAACAATAATATGTGATATGCCAACAATTATTGCCTGGCAAAAACTTGTGTTGTTCTATCGTTGAACTGGTGCTAATAATAAAAACGTTTATTACCCGCAATACAGTACAGAGTAATGAAGAAAGATGATTTAAAATACTCAAATATTACCCGTAATGGAATACAGAGTAATATATAAAAATTGGCACTGTAAAATACAATTACTCGCAATAAAATACAGAGTAGCAATAATGTAATACTGTCGGAGTGTTACTAAAATTTCCCACAATATGTCAGCAAAATGTTGCGTGACTTTGCAGAGAAATTGACGGAAAGTGCTTTCTTTATTCAATAAAATGTGCAATAGCTAGGTCGGAACACAACAAAAATTCAGTTCCTAATAAAACGACCTTTTAAAAATGTCTTGAAACTCGAAAAAAAAAGGTGTTTTACAACAAAAACGAGAAACGAGGCACAAAAATACAAACTGCACACAATTCCAAAAAAACGATGTCTCGAAAGAATGGAAACGAGACACGAAAATACGGAAAGGGAAAAATAAATGTCGCTTAAAATGACCAAAGAACTGTGCGTCACCGGTCTATAATTGATGTTTCGTGAGCACAGAATGAAAAAAGAACTTGAGATGTTAATGTTCCCCTATTACGCTATTTTTTGCACCACTGAATGGTAGAATTCCGAAACTGGTGGTGAATATTTCGTTGACCGCACAAAAAATGCGCAGTGCAAACGTGGTGTGCGTAATTCGCTATTGTCAGCAAGAAAAAGGTGCGAGGAAATCTGGCTGTCACCACAGAAATACCACACAAAAATTTCCCGCCAATAAATTGTTTCACCCTAAAAATGAGCGAATATGAACTTACCCCCAGATGAAGAAACTTACTTAAAACAGTTACAGCGAGGTGGCCTTCCCCTGTTCCGTCGCAAGATTTACTGCAACACCAGGAAGCTTGTTCTTGATTTTCTCTTAGCCGCCACTAGCTTCTAAGTCTCTCACCCGAAGAAACAGTGCTACAGCTAATTTATTTGGGGCAAGTGTTGAAAATCAAAAAAGCACTTGGGCGTCCCAACTCTACTCGTAAAACTTTCCAAGCACTTTGGCGTATTCTACCTACTCGTATACTCGTACTTTCAATTATGAATACGCCACGTAACTCTACTCGTATCACTTTCAAAAGGAAGGCCACGTCACAAGTTTTTCCGTGAGGTACTCCGACTTCTACTTAGAGAAATAAAACTCTACGTTTTCTCGCCTTTTCCCACAAAGGTTCGGAAAAGTCGCAGCGCCAATTATAGTGTTACCCAGTGATATAAACTCGGTAGACTGACCAAGTCTTTGTTGCACTGGATCCGCAGAAGGCTAGTCGTAATTAGACGTCTGCTCAGATCGGCGGTAGGTATCGTTCTGCTGTTTAATGGAGGGGAAATGCGTAATGTACGAGGCAAGGCATCCATGAATACAACGGCGGCGCAGCACCTGTGCAGGAGGGCGCCACCAACGGCCGAAAGCCCGCATTTCACTACACAACCATCATCATTGATGATATACTTCAAATGTATTTTGAAAGAAGTAAATGAGGCTCCATTAACTGTAACTTTTGGCTACCTCTTCAGTTTTTCAGTACTGTTTATCAGCTACAGTTTCTTGGCCTACTTTCCACAGCATACTAAAATGCCAAGTACTGTATTATGTTTGTAAACACAGCCTGTATATTACAGTTGACAAAATGAATTCTTGTCCAGCCCCAAATGAAATTTTCAACAATAACAATGCTACATGTACATACTGTACTGAGTAGCTAAACATTGGGGATTTCTTCATGTTTCAATGACTTGAATGGAAAACTGCAGTTGATAAGCAGAACAAAAATGTTGACAGAAAAGCCCCTAAGTTGTGGATAATGGAGATCAGAACAACAGAACTTAGCCATAATCTACCAAGTAAACATGTTATTCACGTGAAGGGGAGTGTGATTGATGGCCATATTGGCCTTTTATCTTGAAACAAATTGACAAATGCAGATTTGGCATGGCCATGTCCTTGAATAACATCCCAGCACAGCTGTGAGGAGTACATCTGTGTACCACCTATGTACTTGACAACACTGTATGTAGCAGGGGTAATTTTTACACAGCCCTGATATAGTAATGTGTGCTGTAGGTATGTAACGTGCCTAGCACTATATGCATGTACCAGAAGAGCTGTTCACCTCCCTGTACCAGGGCCTGTGTTCAGAATTGGAGGCACAGTGATTAACACATTCGCATACCAGCCCTGTTGAAATTTTCAACCCCTTTTCACCCTGGTCACATAAAAGCTTACCTCCCTTGTTGTAAACACACTGTGCATTTGTGCCTATGCAGACATTCATGTATCAATGATGTTGGAATTTACCCCATTACTTCTACAGCGCTGATTTGGAAGGAAATGTTCACGCTGATATTTTCAACCTATGTTGCATGTAATATTTGCAAAACTATTGTACAGGACTGTTGACACACAAGGTACATGGATGTGAATTGCAGCTGTGCCAGTTATTTTTCTGACTATGCCATACTTGGGATATTATTCTTAATAGCTTGTAGTCTCTGTAGCTTCTCAGAGGGCTTACACTAATCGAAGAAATGGAATGGAACGGAACGGAACGGAAGGCCATACAAAATGAAAATTTATT
>LD357878.1:88262-109930 GCA_001465055.1 Ptychodera flava
CCATTTTATGAAAAGACCGTGTGTGATCTAAGTCGAGGGCTAGCAAACACGAGAATACCCTCCGGGGTATCCATCGACTACCTCATATGTAAAGAACCAGCAAAAACATGGATCATTCCAACCATTATCTTTGTGTACAAAATATATACATATTTTAACCATGGCTCTTACACAGAAACCATAAGGACAAAATAAACTTCATCAAAGTTTAGTGCCTGAAACCAATGAACCTATGAAATAATGGTCAACTTTGACGTTGACATAATGTAAATATACTCAAACCTGTAATCACATCCTGCCCTGCTACAAATAGAACAAGCTCAAAGTCTCGTCAAACCAGTCTGAGACGAGCACAGATAGCGATTTTTCCGTATGTACGGTCTGCTCGCTTAAACTGAGCGAATAAAGGAGGACTCTATCAAGACAGGAGAGTGAACAAAAATCACTGCAGCTGAGCTTACTTCTGTTATCAACCCTCGAGTAGTTTTCTAACGACACTCCTCATGGTCTATAATACGAGCATCTAAAACAAATCCTTCTTACAAAATCATAGCTCGTTATGCAACTTTGACCGAGATGTGAAGGAGTAAGCATTCCGTCGATATCCGGAACGACAACCGAAAAGTCCAGTGAGTTAATTCAAACACAATTTGCCCACATCGCTCAAACAGTTAAAAGGTTTCACGATAGCGGTTTTAACAAGGGGACTCTGAATATTTTTTTTTGCTAAATTTGTCTCCATTTACGCCACAACTTATCGTATAAAACCAAGATGCAATCTGTCATCGAATTGGTACTACAATCAACCAAACTAAAAAGATTGCTGAGCAATACAAAAAATATCATCTGGCAAAGAAAATCAAAAACTGAGAAAGCTGCCATATAACTAATCAAAGTCGGTGGCATGAATTATATAAACCAATACTCTCCTCAGACCAAACCGATTTCAAAGGCCGTTTACAACAAATATTCTTAACGAAGCCATGAAACCTGGGAATGGCTAAACACAGAGAAATAAGATTTATATATTTATTTCTCGAAGCAGCCTTTGACAATATCGACCCGAAATCTATTAAAAAGTCCATGAAAAATTGACACAAAACCAAAAGTTCGGATAATTGATTTAAATGCTTTAAACAAACTAATCGTTGTCAGATTAGTATAACATTTACTGTTAACATAACGAGCACTAGCAACGCTAAAAATATGCCCTAAAACAAATATCCGTATAAGCGTCCAGAAACTCTGGTCGATGCTAGGTCATGTTAATTATAATATGACACCACACACCGGATCGCTCACTATAGAGTCAGTCAATAGTGGCTAACTCTCTCAATAAAGAATCTGGCTTCTCCTCTTCGAGGACGAAGATGACTTTATCACACAACCAAGCAGAGGGGATAAAAAACAAGAGAGCGACTGATGAAGGAACCCCATTTTTAGTTCCGAAACACCACTAAGACGAATCACACAATCAACAAATGGGTTTACCGGGGACCCACTCATGATCACATGACTAGGGTCAAAGCACTATCGATTCACCGGTGTCTCGCCATGTATTCCACACAAAATAAATGCAATGATCCTTTTATTCACCATATCGTAAAGTTAAACAAACGTGGTAGAGCCGATGTGTGGAGTTGCCCTCATTTTCCTTAATATTAAACTGGCGTCGTCGATGGGCAGTACGTTTACGATGTTTTTAAAATTTTATTTCATTAAAGCAAAGTATGCGCAAGCAAACTTGAATGTACGCCATACTGTCACACACGCATCGCAATAAAAAAAAATAGAAACAAATTTCCTTTTTTGTATGGCCTTCCGTTCCGTTCAGTTCCATTCCGTTCCGTTTCTTCGATTAGTGTAAGCCTTCTCAGAGCTGGTACAGTATGTGTACATTCCTGAACCAGCCCTCAGAAGGTAACAGGGTTGTGAGTTTTCCATTGTACGGTTACACGGAAGTCCTTGTACTGAATCTGACAGTAATCAAATCCGGCATGTTAAAAGATCCATCAGCTGTAACTTTTGGCAATTTCCAAGTAGTTTTATTTTGTGTGAAATACTGCAGTTTCTTGTTCTACTTCTTACGAGATGATGAGTGTCAAACATACATTATCAACCAGTTCATATGTGTATATTTAGCAGTGTTATTGTTGAAAATCAAATTTCAGTCTGGAATAGAATTCATTTGTCAACAATAACAATGGTTGTTAAACATGTACACAGTACATTGTAAAGCAGAATATTAATATTCAAGAGGCTGTTATAAAGCTATCAAAACTGCAATTTGTACACACAACAGTGAAGATTAAAAATCGCTAAAACTTACAGCTAATGTGCGTTTACTAATTTGCACTAAATTACTGTAACAATGTTTTTCAAAAAGCAATACTTACGTCACAACTGTAACCATTTGTCCAACTGCAGTTTTTCCACCAAAGACACTCTTGAGAACCCAAAAAATTCGATGCCTGTGTAACAAAAAGGAAAATGGCAAATTATGTTAATTCTACTCTAGATACATCAGGCTAAGATTCAATATCATAAACCAGGTGCATGCAAGTGGCTCCTGTCATATGATTGATTATTATACACCTGCGTCTGTAACCTATTGAGTTTCGTCGTACAGTAAGTTTTGGTATCAGAGGACGCGAAGTCCAATAACTTTTTGCGTTATTGGATGCTATTTAACGTTTGACCTCAAAAAAACCTTTACGTCAGCATGGGGAAATAAGAGAGATAATTTTAAATTTTAACAAAAAATATACTTCTAATCATTCAGTACTTCAAAAATAGGTGTATTATACTGTACAGTATTATAATAAGGTTATTCACAAAATACCAGGACAATCTGTTGAAAAAAGAAACAAATAAGTATCTATTACCGGTAAGTGGAAGTCAATGGTTAACATAAGTACATGAAATTATTTGCTGAAAATGAATCACTTTAGTATGTACCTGTCTTGAATGACAAGATGGCTCACAAGATTTGTGTAAGCAATAATGTTGAAGGACCCAAGTTGAAATCAAGCTTTGGAAACATAAATTTGCCTTGAATAACAAGACAGCCTTTCACAACATGCTTTTCAAACACTGGAAAGTGGACACAAATATCAATCCAAAATCCATTACAAAGTCCATGAAAAATTGACTCAAAACCAAAAGTTCGGATAATTGATCAAAGTGCCCCAAACAAACTTATCGTTGACAGATTAGTACAGCATTTACTGTTAACACAGTACAGCACTAGTAACGCTCAAAATATGCCCTAACACAAAAATCCATATCGTCCAGAAACTCTGAGTGATGCTTGGTCATGTTAATTGTAATAATATGACACCACACACCGGATCACTCACTAATGAGCGATCAATAATTTAAAGTCACAAAATAATAAGTCAGCCAATAATGGCTAACTCTCTCAATAACGAATCTGGCTTCTCCTCCTCGAGGACGAAGATGACTTTATCACACAACCAAGCGGAGGGGATACAAAATATTTGTTTCCGAAAGACCGTTAAAACGAATCACTCAATCAACAAACTGGTTTACTGGGGACCCTGATCACATGACCAGGGTCAAAGCACAATAGATTCACCAGTGTGTCGCCATGTATTCCACACAAAATAACTACAATGGTCCTTTTATTCACCGTATAGTAATATTAAACAAACTTTGTAGAGTCTGAAGTTGCCCTCATCATCCTTTATGTACATCTTACACGGAATATAACACGGAAATGTCGGAATAAAACAAATACGTAAGCTTGAACTTTACCTTCAATGTCAAAACACAGACGTTAGTTGAACGTATGAACGCAAACAGTTATCGCTGAGATACATAACCAGTTCTTCCGAAGTCATCCTCCATCGGTGATGGAAGCCGTTACTGTCTACTCTTGTGCGGGAAATATTGTATAGCTAAACTGACAGAATGCCGAAGTACGGAGTCGGAATCACAGGCGTACGGAATGTTTCCTAGATCGTCGTCGGATGGGAAGTGACTGACACTGTACTGTGAGGCCGAAGGCCGAACCTCGTACTGTATAAGAATACAAGGTATGTCACGGAAAAATCGACCGGTGGCCCAAAACAAACGAAATAAAGCATCTACCTCAAAAAAATTACATCGATCGGTCGGAAATACCTTCAAACTTTCAAATCTTTACTCTGGTTACAGAATTCTATCAAATCTGCCAGTTATGGGCGATAATTGACTGTCCGGTGAATACTCGCACTTGCATTGCCACTCCGCCATTTTGAATAGCTGTTTTACTCCCAAAAGCCTTTGCAAGTGGACGAGTGACCCCGTGACCCCACAACCACTAAATTCAACCGTTAACCGTTAGGTAAATTTCATACTGTCAGTGAATACAACTTCAGCTATCTGGCAACAAGGCAATCAACGCAAACCATTGCCTCGGCAGCGTGATGTTCAAATCCCGCCATCTGACATTTGTAAACAAACTCTTTACGGGGTCACTCGTCCACTCGCAAAGGCTTTTGGGAGTAAAACAGCTATTCAAAATGGCGAAGTGGCAATGCAAGTGCGAGTATTCGCCGGACAGTCAATTATCGCCCATAACTGGCAGATTTGAAAGAATTCTGTAACCAGAGTAAAGATTTGAAAGTTTGAAGGTATTTCCGACCGATCGATGTAATTTTTTGGGGTAGATGCTTTATTTCGTTTGTTTTGGGCCACTGGTCGATTTTTCCGTGACATACCTTGTATTCTTATACAGTACGAGGTTCGGCCTTCGGCCTCACAGTACAGTGTCAGTCACTTCCCATCCGACGACGATCTAGGAAACATTCCGTACGCCTGTGGTCGGAATAACATCTCGGCTGCGCTGCGAGGCCCGTATCATGTCATTCGGAACTTTGGCACGCAATCTGTGCCACATGGGAATTAATACGCAACTCCCTATGAAGTGAAGGAGTGAGGATTCCACTAGCCAGCGGTCACTTCAGGAGTACGATCAGTCGGCAAGTACTATAATTCTTACATATGTCACGGAGATATAATATCTATAACTAAGCTACCATTGGCTCTGCGAATCATTGTGTAAAATTGAACTATTTTAAGCATAATGTTACAAAGGATGGACCGTGGGTCAAAGGTTATGCTGACCTTTATTGACACACGCTCTGTCTCAGCTCACAATATCATCAGCACACCTAAGGGGCATGGAACATCCATATCAAAAATGTCCGTATCAATAAAATACATTGGAATGTCCCAGGATCAAGGCTGTGGCCTGGAAAAAAATTTCAGGTATGCCTACAATAGCGTTGATTGCGATTTCAGGTTTGTTATAGCTGCACGCTAGCGACATCACCGCCTGAAATTCGGCCAAAGTTTGTTGTTGCCATGCATGCGTGACTCTTGTGATAGCTTTTAGTCTAAGCCATAAATTATTGTGGTTTTTAGCTTCTATAGACTATAGTCTATAGAAGCTATTGGGATGGGTATCCGTCCGGCGTCCGGCGTCAGTCTGTATGTATGTATGTATGTATGTATGTATGTATGTATGTATGTATGTATGTATGTCCGTTTGTGAGGCGTCCGTCCACTCAAATATCTTGAGAACCGCAGTACTTACTGATTTGATATTTGTGGTGTAGATTAAAAATATAATTTTGAGAAACCTTTTTTTTTAATTTTTTGGTATTGTTGAAAATAGGCAAATTAATGCCAAAAAAGGCGTTTTTGGTAAAAAATCTTCTTCTTCATAACCGCTGGTCAGACAGCTTTGTTATTTGGTGTACAGGTCCCTAGGGATAACCCAACTTAGATTTGTTCAAATTGTGATGAAATATGCAAATGTGTATTTTTAAGGATTTTTTTGTCATTTTTGGTCAAAATTTGACTTATATTGTATGTATTTCTTGTACTGTATAAACCCTATCAATTCACCCAGAAAAAAATAATTAATATGATTTTAAATAATTGAATTAATTAGGAAATCATCAAAGACAAAATAATTTTAGTGTAGAATTATCAGAAAGTTCAACTTTTTTTGACAGTTCATAGTGAAATGCTTACCATCTTGGAGGATTAAACATGTAAAAGCAACTTTCCTGAATCCCAACTTTGACACATTCTGAACCGTCATTTATTGTGCCCTGTATGTTATCTAAAAGAAATTGCTCATAGTAGTTTGTCATGATAGGTTGGTCAAATAATTAGAGATAGAGAAAGTTCTAATTTCCATTTATGGTTGACTTGGTAAGGATAAAATAAAATCACTTTTTGAGGAAAAAAATAGAGTGGTCAATTGACAGAGTGGTCAAAGTGATACGGTTTTTATGGTACAGCTGGGCTGTAAGATTCCTCATGTGCTATTTATAGCAATTATGCAATCTGAGTAAACAGTGCAATGAAAGTGTTACATGATTCCTTATAATGCTTTTGATGACCTTGAACTTCTTAAGTTTCAAACATTTGTCTCTTCAGTGTGCTTTCTCTGAGTACGTACAGTCTCAACTTATTCAACAGAACTTACTTACAATGGTCAGGCCATCCTGAAATGAGCTATCAAAGATATCCGCCTTCTCCATCAATACATGTGTCACAAAAGGTTATTCTCTACATAACACAGCAAAACTCTGTCAACTGTTGAGTCGCTTTTTTTTTCAAAACCGCTGGTCAGACAGCTTTAATATTTGGTTTACAAGTCCCTAGGATGACCTTAGTGAGATAATTTCATATAGTCAGGAAATACTTAATTTTGTATCCATGTCTATAGTAGCTTCAGGGACTTTGGCCCTATGTTTACTTTCATAGTTTTATCGGAAATGCGGACAATCCGACGAATAGGCCCTACATTTATTTTTGCATGTTAATGAAAGAAAAATGACGTCATTTGTGATCAACGCTATTTCAGTATTGTCAGTTAAACTTAATTCCTTCATATGCCCACAGACTTGAAGCAAGTCCATGTCTTCTGTTCAATTGAAAACTTCACAAAATTGTATCGTACTACAAAATTAAAGCTAATCAATCTGTCGCACTAAATGCAGGCATGGATGCTCATCGTCCTCGCTGTTATCAATGTAAGCGTAGTGATGTTATGTTCCATTCTGGTTTAAATATTAACCAGTGACTGTCATGACAATTGCTTGAAAACAGGCCGATTAATTCCAAGTGCTTGAATGGTTTAAACTTAAACCATTCTCACAAAGTTGCCACTTGTGATTGGCTTAAAGATGAGCCAATGAATTTGTCGGTATATAAACAAACCAACGATGCCAGTGGCTCAAATTTAAACCAATAAATTATATTGTGAGGGGCTTAAAAAGAAGCCATTCTGCTTAAATTTATGCCATGACGGGCTTGATAATAAGCCATGGCCCTATGTATTGTTATGAATACACGCCATTCATACTCTGTGTGGTGGTGTGACTTCAAACCTAAAAATACTCAGTGGATGTCGGGCTAACCGAAATATTTCAAACATATACACACTGGTTCACCCGCAAGCCATCTACAAACAAAGCGCTTATATTTCAAGCCAGAAGAATTTGCAGTGTAGAAGAACGCCGAATATCTAATAGAAGACTGTTCCAGAGTATGGGAGCTGCTACAATGAACGAACGATCACCATACTTCTTTGTGCGCGATCGCACTGGACAAAGTCTGAACTGGTCAGCTGACCTCAAGTTACGACATTGAACACAGACTGTGATCATATTTGAAAGATAACTGGGATCAAGCCTGTGAATACACTTAAAGGGACATTATTTGTATCTTTTGACTTTTTTTTTCATTTTTTTGATGACTTAAATCCCCGGTCAAGTCAATGAGAGACCTAAATTAAGACTATGGACGGCTTCAAGGATATGTAAAACCACCTCCTTGCTCTTTACGGCAAGGTTTAATGTTGGTAAGGGCGTCGGCGCGATTTGAACCAACCGCCATTATTGAACCCAAGCACATGACCAATATTACTACGCATACGTCAACCATCAAAGTACAGCTGGTACGTGAACGGTCTATGACCTATACACCAATGGATATCGAGGAGCACATGGCGCATGAACAAATGCACGTCTCACAAACTACTGTCAAATAGTGAAACTAAGCAGGGCATTTGCTTGTAAGTTTGATTTTAGTATCGATGACATGGACTGTGAAACAAATAAAACCATAGACGCAACATTGGGTCAAAGGTAAAACTAAAACGATGTCAGATTGCTGTACATATGGTGATAGTGAAAGAGATACAGAGTAATGCATTCTCTGTGCATTTGATCGTTAGCAAATCTTCATCAACTTTTAAGATTTTTAGGGCATTTTCTTGCCATTACGTTGGTTCGTTTTACAAACACAACATGGTCACTTGTTGAACTTTGAAACATCGCACTCGGACTGAACAGTACATGGTGTAGCATCTCTGACATCGTGACACCGCACCGGGCGGGTACTGTACTGTCATTGATACTGCTCGCGATTGGAGTCACCTCTCGACACACAAGATCTGTTTGAATGTTGTTATTCTCTGTGCATTGTGTAATTATTTGTAACAGTTGAATCGCATTTCGAACCAAAAGTGAGAACATCGCAATGACAGTTGCCTAGACCCGATCACTTACGGCCTCCGTGCCTCCGGCCGACTCCCAAAAGTGGGCTTTTACGTAAGTTTAGAAGCGCAGCTGAGCACATCGTGTACCTAAGCCCTGCGACGCTGCGTACAGGTCTGTGTTCCCAGCGTTATACGGCCTCCACGCCGTATAACGCCGGGAACACACAGACCTTTACGCTGGGCTAATCATGTACCCAGGCGAGGTGGGTTTGCTCGAAAACGAAACTCAATGCAAGCTTGGGATTAAAAATGGGTTGTTTTTTGTGGAGAAACTGCACGCCGCAACTCTAACAGGAAACAGGAATATCAAAACGAAAGTCAAGCAGTTTGGTCTGATCGCAGGTCAACCTTGCCAACTCTGAGGTTAAAAGTAGCCCACCATTGACCTCTGACCCAAGGTTTTTCTATACAGTGTACGCAAACGGGATGGAAGTTGTCTACGGTCGACCGTTTTTAGACATCTTTCAGTAAGTCGAACAACATTATCAACTGCTCGTTTGCAACAATATAAGGTCAAAAGATACAAATAATGTCCCTTTAAAAGTCAGGACTAACATCCTAAATACAATGCGCTGTGTCAGTGTTAACAATGCAACTGATACAGAACTGGGGTGATATGAAGAGATATTTTTGAACGAGTTACAATTCTTGCAGCCTTGTTTTGAATGCATTGAATCTGATTAATTAAATTATTTGGAAGTATATGCAACAGAGAGTTACAGAAATCGATACGAGATGTGATAAAAGCATGGACAAGTTGTTCTGTGGCAGGCCCTTGATAAATATTTACGAATACGTACAATGCGTCGTAGATGAAAGGTTGCTGTTACAAGGCAGATCTCTGAAACATGAGGTCTTAGTGTGATATGAGAGTCCAGGATGGCGCCCAGGCTTTTAGCTGATAGCGAACAGGAATTTTGGCATCTCCAACACAAATTTCTGTGATAATTCTATCTGATGGACTATTATTGGCGAAAATTACAAATTATGTTTTATCATCGTTTAAAATGAGAAAATTTGTAGACATCCAGAGTCTGACACCTGAAGTGTGCTTTTCAAGATTTGAAATCATTCTAATGGCATTATCCTGGTAAAAGACATATACAAAGTTGAATCATCAGCGTAAAAACTATAAAGACATCCATAACTGGCAACTAATTTACCGAGCGGAGAGAAAAGAATAGGACCTAACACTGATCCCTAAGGTACCCTTTCTGAGATTAAATTTCTGCGATTAAAAGGTTTATTTGATGGAATACCTTAACCTTCCAGTATTGTCAATTTTGTAAAGCATTCATAAGTAGCATTTAAGCAGAGCATGAGATTTAAAAAGTGCTGGTGAGCTGAAAATCACTCTCCTAAAATTATCTGCGGGAGTGTTACGAGAGTGATAAAACTACTCCCCTGAAATGCATAGGGAGAGTGAAGCAAATAAAAAGAATTATGAAATCGTTAATTGTGTCTTGTGCATTCTACTTAAGAATATATGTGTTTGTTATATTTGTTTGCTATAGGAACTTAAGATAAGTATTATTTTAGTAAGAACCAGTATCGGCAATACAGTCCTGATCACTGGACAAGTCACAAAATACAGAAAACTTACTGTGCTATGATATAACACTATCGATGTAGCACTCTGTAATTAACATTATTTATAACCACCTCTTAGCTAATTACAATCTACGATGACCATTTTCTGTTGACAAAATATGTTTTTTCTTTTTTATCTCTTCAGAACTTTTGCACACTTCACAATTTTCTCTTGTTACACTCCTCTCAGAACGTCTACTTTTGATTTGAAGTTCGATATCATGATACTCTTTTGTTTGCAAGGCTGGTTTTCGCCCGAGTGCTCATGGGTTGAATGAGAATTAACAATGGTGGCGGATACGAACGCTTCCCTCGCAAAAGTAGGCTTTGCGTAAGTTTATAAGCGCGGCTGAGCACATCGTGTACCTAGGCGAGGTGGGTGTGCTCGAAAACAGAGATCAGTGCAAGTTTTGGATTCAAAATCGGCTGTTTTCGGCGGATAAACTGCGCGCCATATTTCCGAGGATGTTTTCGTAGTACGCATATGAGAGTGGCGATCGTGCATCAACGTATTCAAATATTTCTCCAAACTGCATATTCAATTCTTGTCGAAATCTCTGTGCTCTTCATTTATCGAGAACACAGTTCTTCCTAATTATGCAGCCAAACACTTTTCAAGAAAATGAGTACGAACAAATGAGGGAGGATCGCGAAATTTGTGGTGAATGAATTGCCTGTATGATCTATGTGAGCGCCCACTCCGGACAGATGCCAGGCTTACGTTCAATATAGTCGTGGTTGCGTTCTCTGAACAGACATCGCATATAAAGCAACACAATTTGATGAGTTTTACTAGCCACGGCCATGGCTAATCCCTTGTAGGGACCGTGTGTTTTCAGAACGCAAACGCAAATACATGTATAGCAAAGCTTAGAAATAGAAGACACGGTATGGGCACACGTACGCATGGCCTTTGTTTCTCTTGTTCATATGTTCGCTACAATTTAATTAATTTTTACAAAAAAGAAGCTGAAGTCTGCAGGCTGTAGCCTGTCATTCCAATGATGAACACGTGCTCAGAGTGCCAGTTTTTTTGCAGTGCATTCATCCTGTGAACATGTCGCAGTCCTGTCCAAGTTGCCACGCAAGCGGAAAATCGTTCGCGTGGATTTTGATTTGCGCGAGCGCTAGGCAAGCGGAGCGATCGCTCGCCTCAAATCTCATGCCCTGATTTAAGTCGTATTATGTCTTGTACTGTTGAAAAATACATGTTTTTCGGTAGGTCACTGTGCTCAGTTTTTCCAAATTTGGCCAGAAATTCAAAATTTGCATACTCTCTGATGATTTTATTTTGTGTGCTCTCTAGCCGGTGCTATTGACATGGAAAATAAAAAAGTCATGAGATGCAATTAAAAATGATCCAATTCAAGAACTTTCCTAAGGAAAATGGATTTGCGAACTGTCGATAAGAGGTAGTGTCGAGTACTTTGTATGACAGCTAGGATACATATATGCATTAGACGTTCTTTGTGTTTAAAAACACTGAAGCGTGAATCTATATTCGGTTGAATTCGCCAAGTATCCTCAAGCAGTGATATTCAACTAAGGCAAGCATATTACTGCAAAATATAAATGATTTTTTGACTCAAATAGAACACGCATACTTGTACACTGAAAGAGAAGGATCTTATTTGAAGTGGAATACACCTGAAAAAGAAAAATGCAAGATACCGCTGTTTGGGTTTTCTTTTTCCTAGGAACAGACACTCGAAATTGAGTGTCTAGCGCTTTAAATAATATATCGGCAGTCACGATGAAACGAATGGACGTAATAGACCCCCACCCGTTTAGTGAGAGGGGTAGCCTTGTTTTGTTATAACCTTTTTGGAATGAAGTAGCTATGTAATGAAAACAAGTATATAGAATAATCATCTCTTTTGATAATGTTTTCATGAAAAACATGAAAAGGTGTCCGAAAACCGTTGGACGCGTTTTGCCAATGATTCACGCAGCAACACCATTATGATTATTTGAAAATTGCAAATTGATATTGAAAATAGAAAATAGAAATAGGGATATTTCTATTTGCAATATATTTCAACTTGCTAGAAAAATTAACACAAAATATATTTTCAAATTCCTTTGTTGAAATTTCATTGTAGCAAACAGGTTGGCCACGATTTGTCATGGATTGTACTATCAGTGTCTCTGTGCCCTTCCCAGCTTTAACAATCAATATAGCAAAACCATATACCATCAATATCATCAATCATCAATTTTTTCAGCATGTAAAAATTCGGTCTTAGAAGTGAATGTGCATGGTCATGCAAAAATATAAATGGAAAGAATTGTGGAAAGAGATAGTCCATACCACCCTACACTTATGTAATGTTCATGTTTTGTTTTGTTTTTACAGAACTTTGCGTAAAGATTGCATTCAATGAAAGCAAGTGCAATGAAGTGCCGCATAACGCAAATAGGGGAGAAATGAAACCTACAGATAGCCCACAGAATGATGCCAGGAACACGAAAGTCGGCGCTCAGGAATTACCTGACAACCTGACAGTTGACAACTTGAAAGAGCTTTGCAAACAGCTTAATGAAGACCTTGAAAAAAAAGGCATGGAAATCGAGCACCACGATGATGACTGGGAAGAAATAAGAGAAATATCTAAGTTGGGTTCTGCAAATCTTAAGGAAATCAATATTAGTTCAGTCTACCTTCTACTGACTTTTGATTATCTGTTAGATTTGTACGACTTTGAAGTTTATTGCCGATCTGGTAAATTTGCCTCTCTTTTACAAGATGTGTTTATCACAAATGACATGCGGGAAAAGGCTTCGCGAGCTAATGTGACCCTTGTAGCATCATTTGATGAAAGTGACTTCAGAAATGTTGAACATTTCCTTATCGAAAGTAAGTACACTCACAATATTTTCAACTGTAAAAGTAGAACTTCACTAAATGATAAAATATGATTTCTGTCAGCATTTTACGATAATGTTGATGTTTCTGAAGTAATCGACTCTCTAAGTTCTGTACAGCAGAAGTGTTTGTCTGTACAGCAGACAAACACTTGAGAGTCGAGACGTTTAAAAATATTGCACTAATTGTTAGTACGTTTGCAATTTGAACACTACTTATTTCAATCGAGGAAGAATACTACAGTAATGATATGTACGTTATCATTTACAAAATACTTTTAAGAATTGTCTTTTTATCAAAATATTCATAATTGTTAATGAGTTACTCTAGAGAATACCAGCCAAATCATGAACAGTGGATTAAGATGCCTTGCATTTTAATAGGGGACGGTGGAGTAAGAGAATATTATCCTCATGGGTACACTTACGATAGCCTGGATAATGATTATTTCGATGAAAACAAGAGTTGCATTTCAGAGATGGATACTGTCACAAGTAACCGTGAACATTATATCAGTTCCAAAGGTAAGTCCTCTTATTTATTGTGAGTTAGCAGAAAACAACACTATGCATAAAGACCATCCGCCAAACATTTTTTCAAAGCAACAATATTCCAAGTTACCGTCAGAACAAGTTAAATGAAATGAAGTCAATAGTAACACAACAGGATCAAAAACATGGATCTATTCTGAATTAATGAGTTTATGACACTATGATGATTATAGCTTCATATTTGCAGTGTTCACTGCAATGCTTCCTTGAGTTTGGACTGCCATTAACTTTAAAAGGTTATGTTCTACATATCAGCAGTGACTAAACAGCTAAATCAGGACACATGTGAAAGAGAATGCGCTGCAAAGTACCGATAATTGCATTAGCTCGAACTGATGCCTGCCTGTACGTGCTTATAAATACAAGACCAGAAACTATTGTACTCAGACTAAGTGTATAACTAGGAACACTTTGATGCCGTATGTTGTGGGTTCGAATCCGATTGAAAACTATCCGTATTTTCTACCCTGGGTTGGTAACACTGCTGGTGGACAGAATTGTCCCCGAGGTTATCGTTCGCCCAGTTAAAGCGATGAAATTCGTTTCTTCGCTTCAGTGTGTATGTGCGATGTATGATAGTGAGCATGCGTGCGTGAGTGCTTCACGAACTCTACAGCGTGTTGAGCGGTCTCAGTCAGAGAAATGTAACAACTTAGCCGGCTATTGAACCACTCTTTTTTGGGAGTGGAGATTTAGCCGAGTGGTTCTGTCTGTGGCCTCTCAGCTAGGCGACTGATGCCGTATGTTGTGGGTTCGAATCCGATTGAAAACTATCCGTATTTTTTCTGTGTTGAGATATTCTTTAAAACCTCTTTAATCATCAGTCATCATGATTAATTTTGTCTACTGAAAACTAGGGAAAGAAAGTAGTCGGTAATTTAACACGAAGTAACTTTTGTTTTACATGTTACAAGCATACGTAGGTGATATAATTAATATCGATAGTAATAACATGATAATTAAACAGAACAGGTTGTGCATTTTGTGCATTGGCCGTATATCCTTTGGTTTTTTCACAGACCCACAGGGAGACGCTTATTATGATAAAAAGCCAATATCCATGAAGGATAAGCTTTTGGTGACAACATTCTGTGTAACTCTTCTATTGAACTTCTTTTGTATTTATAATACAATTACCAGGAGAAAAGGTACGTGTATTAGCGAGCTTCAGTTCTCACGTTATACACACACACAAACACACACACAAACACACACACACACTTTATATATATATATATATATATATATATATATATATATATGTATATATATATATATATATATATATATATATATATATATATATATATATATATATATATATATATATATATATATATATATATATATATATATATATATATGGGGTGGTGTGTGTGTGTGTTTTTTCCCGGTTCACACCAGTTACTATCCCAGGGTAGGAGGTAGGACTTATTCTACTGCTAATCTGTCTGACAACTATGTCATTCACTGCGACACTATGGTTCACTTGTGTAGTAAAATAGTTGTTTTATTTATTACAGTAACACAAGACCTGTCTATTTTTAAACCATTTTGCTCCTCGGCCAAAATATTATTTCTTCAGAATAGAACTGTAAATTTTTGAAATAGCGCTTGTGAGACTACTAATACAGTAATTCAAAGGTATGCAAGGATCATCTGAACGATTTTGTTTTCGTTCAACAATGTGCGTGCATTCAACCCGATCAGTCATTCAGTGTGAGATTTTCACGATCTAATGAAAATCCTCGGAAAACCTTCAAGGTTGTTCAATCTATGCTTCGATCGCAGAACCCGGACCTTTTGCTCAGAATTTTCAAAAGCAACTTTGATCAAGTTTGGAGTTCCTTCTCATTGGCTTGTAAGTCTGCGGCATTTCATCACTTTCGCATAATGTCACTTGTTTTCTCCATCGTATCTTCTCCGACGTTTTAAGGGACTCAAGTCATGATGATAGAGTTCTTAGAATCAAATACCAGACTTGCCCCCCCCCCCTGTTTCTGTAATGGTTAATTCGACAGCTTGATTTCTCTCTTCTAACGTACGAAGACACGACTCGAATGAATGTCCAAATTATTCAATTTCTTTCAAACTTGGCAAAAGGATTACTTTCTATGTCCTACATATGTAGTTCGATTTGTTTTGAGCTATGATCCAATATCGCTGTGTGACGGCCATTTTGTTTTTTGTATTTCATGTCCACAGCCAATACTCAGACAGGCTTTGACCTTTGTCTTTCAAACTTGGCATAAGGACATTCACTGTAACTCACATTACTTCAGCAATACAAGATCCGATATGGCTGGTAAACGTCCGTGTTTGTTTTTGATATCGATGGTGTTTTAATGAATCAAAAATACCGTCAAGAACACTATGTGCTCACATTCGGTTTGAATAGGTCCATTCAAGAAATATTTAAACCAGAGAAACTAGAATGACAAAAGCACATAAGGTCTCCAACTTAGGTACTGGAGGTCATCTTTAGGAACATGCATATCAACTTCTATAGCAATGGAACAAGCAAATGTCAACAACAAAAAATAGCCAGAGAAGGCTTGATAAAAAGAAAAGATGGGAGTGGGGGAAAATGTACAAGGGATCTGGTAAAAAAGTAATGCTACCTCATTTATCTCCTAGACCCTACCCCCTCCTGAAAATCAAATGTTCCACCCCTTGGTATTACATGAGGCCTGATGGCAGGAAATGTATTTACAACCTTGGGAATTTTTTTTAATTAAGGGGAAGTTAAATCTTAACTGATTTTAAAGCAGGGACAGCAAAGCTGCCTGGGTAATCCCCTATTAACATCTTTCAGTCATGGCTAATATTTAACATTTTGAGTCAAGGCCATGGCAGCTCCTTATATAATCCCTGTTCATTATGTATCACCCAACTAAAACAGGACATTGGGGATTACCCAGCCTCACTCCACTAATTAAACAGAGTTATAGGCGAGCGGCGAATCCACAAAAAGAGCCTTATTTTAGGAGTTTAATATACCCACCTTACATACGGCCACATCATACGTCATTTCAAAGCTTATCATCTCTACTTTAAGAATTTTGACGATGTGGAGCTGCCAATTAGGGCCATACCCCCTAATTTGCATAATTCACACCTGTACCCAATTTGCATAAATGAGATATAAAATTAGAAATTGCATTGTTAACTACAGTAAAAATACTTTTAAACTATCGAGTGATATATCAAATGAAAGGTATTTACATGTAAAATACAACTTTGATATCCAAAGGCGTATTTAAATTGATTTCATTGAAATATTTTCATATTTATATTGTAAATAATATTTTCCTCTCTCGAATAACTATATTTAAAAAAATTAACACATACAGCTACAACATACAGCTACATCATACATCATTTGAAAACTTATTGTCTTTACTATAAGAAAATTGACAATGTTGAACTGTCAAGTCGGGCCATAGCCCCTAATTTGCATAATTTACACGGGTATCCAATTTGCATAAATGCAATATAAAAATACAAATTCATTGTTTACTACTCTAAACATGCCTTAAAACTATCGAGTGATATATCAAATGAAAGATTTTTGCATGTAGAATACAAAATGGATATCGGAAGAGATATTTAAATTGGTTTCACAGAAATATTTTCATATTTATGTTGAAAAAATATTTTCCCCTTTTGAATAATAATATTATAAATATTTCATCACATACAGTGACATCATACAGCCAAATCATACATCATTTTAAAGCTTATTATCTCTAATTCAAGAATATTGACAATGTTGAACTATCAAGTAAGGCCTTACCGCTAAATTTGTGTAATTTACACAGGTAAGCAATTTGCAAAATTAGAAAATTCATTAACTATTCTAAACATACTTCTAAACTATTGAGTGATATATCAAATGAAAGTATTTGCATGTAAAAAACAAAATTTACATCCAAAGAGATATACAAAGTGGTTTTACTGAAATATTTCCATATTTGTAGTGAAAAAAGTTATTTTCCCCTTTTGAATAACGGTATTTTAAAAATTTTAACAGCAGTGTCGATGCAACCACATGTATTATGATGTGCAAAAAGTGCATAGAACACGGAGAACAAACAGCTGAAAAGAGGTCTGGAAATGAATATTTTGTTTGTTTAATGTATATTTCAAAACATATGAATACCTCTTCTCTGCAATATTATCTGAAACCGATGTCTAGTTTTTACAGGTCAGAGAGTGTTTCTCCAAACATGCCCTTTGTATGGAGTACAATATACCCATTCACAGCATTTTTTTTGTAAAGATGTGTTGGAAAATATCACCAATTACTATTAAGTCCAAACATAAAAAAGATCCCAATGAACGACACTATTGTAGTTGTTGAAAAGTATCTCTGTAGCCGAAACAATGTGTGAGAGTAAGCAGCAGTCAAAGTTGTGGCATGATTCATGATCCAAATAATTCATGGCGATACAGTGTCATTCATTTCCAGTACATCTATTAATTCTACAAATTCATCTAACTCTTCTTAAACAGTTTTGTCATGAGTAAAAGGGTTGCCACAGTTATAGCTGCCTTGTGCCCGGAAGATTAATTTGACAGCAGACACAACTGGTGACATGTAATAAGAGAAAGCAAACTCCACACATCGTTTATATCTTGTAGTTGTTTGAATTTTGTGTATGTTATGTTTGGCTGTGTGATATAACCGAGGTTACTTTGGTATTGTCGGTTATGTGGTAGCGTGTCGGGGCCGGCAAGGCTAGTATTCCAATGATGAAGGGATGTAAAGACGACTGGAAACGGCGAGTACAATATAATCTAAGATGCTACTTCATTACACTAAGCTCTAAGCTACGTACATAGAGTGATGGTAAGCTTGAGACTGACTTGAGTACACGTGGGCCAAGAGAGATATACATGCCCTCGTGAATAGTAATGACAGCTCATGAATAACAATCACATGACACTACGTCACATTCCTCCCTCCTTATTTTGATGGAGACAGGGAGTCTACATCACTAGTACGGCAAAATAATTCAGAAAATCAGCAAAAATCATAGTAAAATAATACAATGCTAATACTACTGAATCTAAAAGAAAGTACATGACCAAAAAAAAACAAACTACTGACTAAGTCGGGTACAGTAACCTGGGCAAACACCATTACTATAAGGGTTGAAAATTCAACACACATTTTCCAAAACAGTGTATATCAGGTCACTACAGCCCTTTCACTACATCATCCATGCACCTTCACACACTACCGTACATCCGAGCTCCACATTCGCGACAATGCGTCCGCGTTTGTATTTTCGCTGCCCTTCTTGTACTCAATCTTAAATTGATGCTCTTGCAGTATTAAACTCCATCGCAACAACCTACGATTTTTACTACACATTTTGTCTAACCAAACCAATGGATTGTGATCTGTTTGAACTGTAAACTCTCTCCCGTACAGGTAAGGATTCAAAGCTTCTACAGCCCAAACAATGGCTAAACACTCTCTTTCTATAGTTGGGTAATTTCTCTCCCTGGGGAGGAGTTTTCGGCTAATATACTGAACTGGATGTTCCTCTCCCTCGTCATCATATTGACACAAAACTGCACCAATACCATGGTCAGACGCGTCTGTCTGCACCACAAACGACTTATTATAATCTGGAACCGCCAGAACTGGTGATGATGCTAAAGCATCTTTCAGCTTCTGGAAAGCATCTACACAGCTCTGAGTCCATTGAACATTGGCTGGGCTATTTTTACATGTCAGCTCAGTCAATGGGGTCGCAATGTCAGAGAAATTTGGGATAAACTTCCTGTAGTATCCTGCTAATCCTAAAAATGATCTGACATCATGCTTTGTCACTGGTGTTGGATAATTTACAACAGCATTAACCTTATCTGCCATAGGTTTTATTTTTCCACTTCCAGCACCATAACCAATGAAAGAAACCTCACTGCCACCAAGATAGTACTTAGTTGGTCTAGCAGTTAGTTTACAACTACGCAACCTCTCAAATATGCTACGCAGGTGTTTAACATGATCTTCCCATGAATGATCACGTGGACCTAAGTCATCCATATATGCTTTTTCTCTGGGCTGATTAAATGTCTTATCCATTAACCTCTGAAAAGTTGCTGGCGCATTTTTCATCCCAAATGGCATAACAGTAAACTCATACAGTCCAAAAGGAGTGATAAAGGCAGACTTCTCCCGAGCACGTTTGCTCAAGGGAATATGCCAATATCCCTTTGTGAGATCGATCGTCGATATATAATTCGATCCGCCGATTTCCTCAATCAATTCATCTGGTCTAGGCATCGGATATGCGTCAGATACCGTGACCTTATTCAGACCTCTATAGTCAACACAGATTCGAATTCCGCCCTGTTTCTTCTTGACTAAAACGAGAGGCGAGGCATAGGGACTCTTTGATTCAGTGATAATTCCAGCTTTCAGCATTTTCTGCAGTTCCTCTTTAACTGTCTGTTTAGCTGCCTGCGGTAGACGATATGGTTTCTGACAAATTGGCGTTTCGTCAGTAGTTATCACATCGTGTTCTACCTGATCAGTACAACCGGGTACATCATTAAAACATCACTGTACTCTTGCAGTAAGCGTAACAGTTCTGCACGCTGATCCACAGTTACCGAATCCGCAATTACTACATCTCTCCAAGTCTCTGTGCTCTGATCCTCCGGTGTGTAGTACATAGAGTTTTCAATGTCCTTGTTGCACACAGCATCAACAGTGTCAACAAAATACACCGGTTTATTTCTTTCTTTCCATGCTCTCAGCATGTTGATATGATAAACCCGCTTTGGTTTTCTACGGCCACCTTGCTCAATTTCGTAATCAACGTTCGAGACTTTCCTCACCACAGTGAATGGTCCTTGCCACTGAGTACTCAACTTATGCGTGAAGGAAGGTAAGAGTACAAGTACTTTATCACCGTTCTTAAAAGAACGTTTCCTTGCTCCCCTATCGTACCACCGTTTTTGTCATGCTTGGGCTTTTTCCATGTTCTTTTTGACAATTTTACTCATGTCGGCAAGCCTTTCTCGCATCGTTATTACGCATAGCGCTAAGTTTTCCTCCTGTGAACTTTTCTCAGTCCACTGATCCTTGATCACAGCAAGTGGTCCTCTTATACTTGGACCATACATTAGCTTGAAAGATGAGAAACCGGTACTCGCTTGTGGTACTTCTCTATACTCAAAAAGAAGGTACGGCAAATATCGGTCCCACTCCTTTGGGTCTTCCGCTACGAAACGTTGTAACATGGCCTTGAGCGTTCTGTTAAAACGTTCCGTTAAAACGTTCCGTTAAAACTTTCCGTTAATCCATTGCATTGTGCTCGATATGGGGACGTTCGAATTTTTGAGATCTTCAACTTTGCACACATATCAGTCATAAGGCGTGACATGAAGTTTGTACCCTGATCTGTCAAAATTTCACCAGGTAGTCCCATCCGACTAAAAACTTCGATCAACGCTGTCGCAACAGTCTCGGCTTCCTGGTCTGGCATAGCCAAAGCCCCTGGATACCGAGTTGCATAATCCACGATGACTTAAATAAACTTATTTCCGCGTCGAGTTCTTTTCAAGGGACCCACAATGTCCATTGCAATTAACTCAAACGGTATATTTATAATAGGCATTGAAATAAGAGACGCTTTCTCAGACGCTCTCCGTCTTGCAGATTTTTGACATGGACTACAAGTCCTGCAATATTCTGCAACATCCTTAAAAATACCGGGCCAATAATAGTATTGTAGCAGCCTTTGTTTAGTCTTTTCAATGCCAAGGTGTCCTGACAGAGGTATGTCATGTGACACTCTTAGCAATGCATTGCGACATTCCGCCGGTACTACAATTTGTCCAACTTCACGCACCTTATGTGAAGAAATCCACTTACGATACAATAATTTCTCATGCCAGAAAACTCCAGTTTGATTTTCCGACGATTGATTTGCATCTGCATGCTCTCACACCTTTGCAAGAGTAGGATCGGCCGATTGAAGTTCTCTTAACTTATCCCGATCTAATCTTAATATTTCAGCATATTCCTGCTGACATTTTAATCCAATGGAAATAT
>LD357878.1:111860-134924 GCA_001465055.1 Ptychodera flava
CACTTACCTGGTCACCCCTAGAATGTAATGGTATCAACCACAGAGTGTGTTGACCCCACCCAGTCAGTGTAAATTTCTTAATTGAATGCAACTGAATGATAGTATTTTCCACGGCTTCTTATCTTTGTTTTTCACTGCTAATGAAAAGATACTCAAGTGCACAATCACAGAAATGCAAATTTCTTGTCGTACGATTTACACAGGTAGTTAGTTAAGGGGCGTTCACCCCAGAAAAACAACCTATCTTTAGATCGTTAAGACTTTGTTTCAATACGTGTTTATCCTAGTACTTACAGTCTTTTGTGTCAACAGGTGTGTCTTCCCGCGTATACTGAAAGATTAATTAAACACTGAAACAAAAAGATTGTGAAAATTCTCTGCACACAGAAATTTTCAAGAAATTTCAAAGTCATAAAAAAGCAAGTCCGGTTGCTTCATTGACAGTGTCCACAGCAAGGTTCAATTAAGTTCACTTCACACACAAGTTCTTTTGTCTTCTTTAATTGTCCCGCGTCTTCTGTGAACTTGCTTCTGCTGGCTTATGGTTGAGTTCTCTTCAAGGTTGACACTGCTCACAAAATCCAACTTCTCGTCTCTGGTTTATCAGCTATTTCCACACGGCGACGTCTGCACCAGTATTAAGTTGATCAGCAAAGTCAGTTCCACTGGAATATCTCAGGTATCGGAGATTCTGCTATGATGGTATGTCCACATACCAATGCATACATAAAAATGACGACAGTCGATCTCCCCCTGCAGATAACTTTCCAAAGTTCCGGCAGATATTTAACTTGCTGCTTGTAGCAAAGTCAGGTTACAACAACCATAGAAGCGTTCGTTCCGAGTCTCTCAGCTTTTAGTAGCACATAGTTATTTTTCAAAGTTCAAAGTGTGTCTTACAAACGGCTTATAGTGTCTTTAAAGTACTCACGGGTTAAGCTTTGTTACAACCAGGTTTCCTCCAAGTCCGTCTTGAGAATGTGAGTTAGAATCACAACCGCTGGCTCCAATGTGATATAACCGAGGTTACTTTGGTATTGTCGGTTATGTGGTAGCGTGTCGGGGCCGGCAAGGCTAGTATTCCAATAATGAAGGGATGTAAAGACGACTGGAAACGGCGAGTACAATATAATCTAAGATGCTACTTTATTACACTAAGCTCTAAGCTACGTACATAGAGTGATGGTAAGCTGGAGACTGACTTGAGTACACGTGGGCCAAGAGAGATATACATGCCCTCATGAATAGTAATGACAGCTCATGAATAACAATCACATGACACTACGTCACAGGCTGTTTTGTGTAAAGTGTTGATTTGCCATGGCGAGGCGTACCCCTAATCTACGTATCCTGCCCTGAACCCGCATTTGAGTGAAAAGACTACTGTGACACTGCGATCCTTTGATGCTACCTTTCGAGAATAGAGTTGTCTTCATCAGTCGCTTAAAATTCATTTTCGGTTTGAAACGTGTGCACTACTTTACCACGTTGTTTCACTGAAGTTAAGTTTGTTCAAGTTAGGAAGCTATAGAATGTCTACCGTTTCTGTCTAGTTGTGTTTGTGGATGCTCACGTGAATCGGAGATCGAGTGTTGTAGGTTTTGTTTGGCATAGGTGTAACGCTTATATTTCTGTTTCATATGTATGTGATTAGGCTACGTTCACAATAATGGGGGTGAGGGGCGGAGGAATTCGGGCTTGAATCGAAATTTTGAGGGATAGTAGAGGAGCACTTGAAAGTTTTGATCTGCCTCTAGGGGACCTGAAAATGTTTTGGTTCCCTTTTACTTTTTGCGATCAAAGGTTTCGAAGGCAATTCAATGAAAATCGAATAAAATTAAATGTCATCCGATTTTTCTAAAGTTAGTAATAATTAAACAAGATCTAGAATTCCTTTTACTTTTTATTTTTACTTCATTACTTTTATCTCGAAAAAATCTTGTATTTTGTTTCGTATTGTTGTGGCATAATTGCTCTAATGTATCGTAATGTTTCGCCTTTAACAAATCCTTGAATGTTTCCGTTTGATTGCATGAACTGGAATCAGGTATCTGTTGGTTGTGCGTGTGTGTTCTTAAGTCGAGAATGTTAATTTGTTGCATCGATGACCTTCACAGATAATGAGGTCTAAAGATGTGATTTTTTGAGAAGAGCTTTCGAAAATTTCAGAGTAGGATGCATTTTTTATGTTTGATATGAATTTATTGAGCTCGTGTTGGGTTCCAATGAAAATCATACATTGTCTCTGAATCTCAGTCAGAGCGATATTTGTTCTGTGTGTTGCTGAATTATTCTTATTTTGTTATATATTTTATTCTTATTTTGCATAATATGGGCATTATTCATATTTACTGAACAATTTTATGAATATTAAAAATAAGTCAAGATGTTTGCAATTTAAATAAAAATATTTAATGAGAATATTTCAGATACGTATTTTGAATTCATAGTTCTATTCTACATGCCAATACCTTTTATTTGATATATCACTCGAAAGTTTAAAAGCAAGTGAAGAGTACTTAACAATGGATTTTTATAATTTTAATATCGGACTCATGCAAATTAGGTACCCGTGTGCATTATGCAAATTAAAGAATTACGGCTCTATTTTGCAGCTGCATATCGTCAATTTTCGTGAAGCAGAGGTAATAGGCTTTCAAGTGACGTATAATGTGGCTGTAAGATGTAGTTGTATGTGTTAAAATTATTAAAATATCTTTATTCAAAAGGGGAAAATATATTTTTCGATATAATTATGAAAAAATTTCAACAAAATAATTTTAATAGCTCTTTCGGTATCTATTTTGTATTCTACATGCAAATACCTTTCATTTGATATATCACTCGATAGTTTAAAGTATGCTTAGAGTCGTTAATAAATTCCTAATTTTATATCACATTTCTGTAATTTGCGTACCCATGTGAATTATGCAAATTGGGAGCTACGGCCGTACTTGACAGCTCAATATTGTCAATTTTCTTGAATAACAGATAATAAGCTTTCAAAGGACGTACGATGTGGCAGTATGATGTGGCTGTATGTATTAATCTTTTTAAAATATTGATATTCAAAAACGGGAAAATATTTTTTCAATATAAATATGAAAATATTTCAGTGAAATCAATTTAAATATCTCTTTGGATATCAAAGTTGTATTCTACATGCAAATACCTTTTATTTGATATATCACTCGATAGTTTAAAAATATGTTTAGATTAATTAACAGTAAATTTCTGATTTTACATCACATTTATGCAAATTGGGCACCGGTATAAATTATGCAAATTTGGGGCTATGGCCCTAATTGACAGCTCAACATTGTCCATTTTCATAAAGTATAGATAATAAGCTTTCAAATGATAACGCTATGTGATGTGGCTGCATGTGTTAACATTTTTTTAAATATTGTTATTCAAAAGGGGAAAATAATTTTTTCACAATAAATATGGAAATTTTTCAGTGAAATAATTTAAATATCTCTTTGGATATCCATGTTGTATTCTACATGCAAATGCATTTCATTTGATATATCACTCGATAGTTTAAAAGTATGTTTAGAGTAGTGACATTTCTAATTTTATATCGCATCTATGCAAATTGGATACCCGTGTGAATTATGCAAATTAAGGGGGTATGGCCCTACTTGGCAGCACCACATCGTCAATTTTCTTGAAGTAGAGATAATAAGCTTTCAAATGACGTATGATAAGGCCGTATGTAAGGTGGGTACATTAAGTGTGAAAAATAGGTGAGTCTGCCGCTCGTCTATTATAGTGTGGAGATAAAATCCAGCAATTAATCCATCAACCTGGACAGTGACTTCGACTTCATTCCCTTCTGCAGCCCTCTCCCTCACACTGCCTTATATTGCCCCAACTTTTCCTTTCCTCTTTCATTAACCACATGTCTGAACAAAGTTATTTTGTCCTCTCCTCCCAGATCACAAGATTCAAGAGCTGGAAAGAGAGCTTGACTTGGCAATTGCCATCTACCGGGGACAAACCTTCGCCGCATCCACAAAGACCACATACTCAGTCCACCAGCGGTCTTACATCAGCTTTTGCAACAAATTTGGCCACAACCCTGTCCCAGTAACGTCAACAGTGCTATATCGGTATGCAGCTCATTTATCCCGCCGACTGTCAGTCGCCTCTGTCAAGCAGTACCTTAATATTGTACGACTCCTTCATGTGGAGTGTGGCCTTCCTAACCCCATTACTGGCGACTGGCAACTCTCCTCCCTGTTGAAAGGTATAGCACGCAGTAAAGGTACTTCTGTTAATCGGAAACTTCCGATCACCCCTACCCTTCTCTTAGGCATTCGGGCCCAACTTATCCTCATGCAGCCAGATGACAAGACTTTCTGGACAATCTGCCTCCTCCTCTTTTTTGCACTCCTCCGTCGCTCCCATGTCCTCCCCCCATCAGCTCAAAACTTTGACCCAGGCCACCAAATAACCCTGGCCGACTTTGTGGCCTTCCCATGGGGGCTTGGGCTCATAGTTAAATGGTCAAAAACAATCCAGACCAAGGACAGACAATTCTTGATTCCCCTCCCAATCCTCCCTAATCATCCACTCTGTCCTGATTCTGCTCTCCTCTCTACCTTCCTGTGTTGTCCGTGTGACCCTACAGGCCCTGCCTTCCCTTTCCCCAGCTCCCCCTCGCGCCCCCCTGTCACTGCCTCTCAATTTACACAGCACCTTGCTTCCTTAATTAAACCTCTTGTCCCTGATGTATCTCAGTACTCAGCACACAGTTTTCGCCGAGGTGGTGCATCCTGGGCACTTCACTGTGGTCTCCAAGCAGAAATGATAAAACTGCTGGGTGACTGGCAAAGTGACTCTTATCGTAAGTACCTTCATCCATCCCTGCCTCTTCGCCTTGAATCCTCCCTGCGCTTCTCTGCCCGCTTGCCCTACTCCCTGTAATCTACCCCCACTTCCTACGGTGTTTGGGTCTTTGGGGACTTTCTTTAGTTTGAGTACATGTAGAATGTAGTGTAGTTATCTTTATAGTGGTAGTGCCAGTGGCCACCCCCGGCAGCCACAACTCTGTAATCTCACCGCTTGCTAGCATTTTTTGGGGATGGGGGTGGTCACGGCACTCTGTGAAATATAGACTTTTGACTAGTAGTTATAAAGTTACCCCTACTTGACCCCAAACACCGTGGCGCATGCATATATTTATTCTATACCGGAGACTGCAATTTAAAACAGCAACCATATTTTTGCTAAACCTGGTTTAATGCTATGAGTGCTATCATTAAATGTAAACAACACTTAAGTTAGTTACAGATAGTGAAATGCCTTCCACCGTGGGGGGTGATTACGAAATCTGGAATTATCCTGGATCCAAATTTCTCCTTAGTTCTCGTGTGTCTTACATAGAAAAGTTGCAAAAATTGGTCTACAATGAAAAAATTCACCTCAGCTTTGTTTTCTGGATCAATTTTTCCTACAAAGTGATACCAACTATGACAAAATTATGTTCACATCCTTCGAAACTGTCTCACAACATATCCTTGTTTGGTGTAGGTCATTTAAGTTCACAAACTGAGAAAATTACCTAAAATATACAAATTTGGGGTTTCCCAACAGTTTGAGCAGAAAATTTATCTAATAACATCCCTCGGGACGTTTATACCAAATTACAAAGCTATCAGACAAGTAATTTTGAGAACAACTTTTCTTGACCAAAAATGATAAAATTGTCTTAAAAATACAAATTTGTATATTGTATGCACTGACTGGGAAATTTTCGAAAATACTGGTTTAGGGGCCCGTTTCAGCACTGCTAAAACAGTATTTTAGCATCGATGGAATAAGCTCTCGTCCAGTCAGAATGGCACATGGTAGTATGATATAATATAATTTTAGTATTCTAATGTTTGTGCTTTCCAGTTTCTTGTTTAACTCCCTAAAGCATGTTGAATGTTCAGCTCATAAAAGAATAACCTTGTATTAGTGTAGGCCTAATTGACAATCGTTTATTGTTGACAGATACATTTTAGTTTTGACTAAATGTCTAAACTTAAACCGAAACAGTCCGCCTTGTTTCAAAGACCGAAGTCCGAAGTTCGAGACACAGATAAAAGTATGGGTCTATAACTCACCTCTTGGTGAACATAAGTTGGGGTCAATGACGAAAGACACCTCTGAAGCACCACATTTTGGTTAGATGTACACAAATCATTGCTTTTGGGCAACGGCACACCGTGTATTTCTGCTTGATTCATCGGAAGTCGAGACGCGACACACAGCTCTTTAAGATGAAGCTAGTATTCGTTCATACACAAAAAAATTGACGCTTCCTCACAATAACGGTATTTCAGACATTCTTTGCCAAAGTCTGGGCTGTATAAGACGAGGATGTTCAAACGATGAAGACCAAGAACTTCAAAATAACAATGGGATTATTCCTGGTGACTGAGACGAAAGTGATGACATACAAATGCAACAAGCAGTGTCAGCGTCCAGCTCTCACTGAATCGGGCAGCACACTCTGCAAAACTGTTGATCACAGTTGCTGTCACCCTAAGTCTGGATTATTTCAAAACTGCTTGTTTTCTTGTACAATAACGTCCAAATTATCCATCATTCAAAAAGGCGCCTGTAACGTCACTGTACCAAGACTGAACGTTGCGATGGTCGACTCATCGGTACAAAATGAGACAAATCTATTTTTAGTATGCCAAAACAGCCAGAACTATTGTTCTTATGTAAATTTACGAAAAAGTTGTTACTTTTTTTATTGAACTCTTGACCCATTTTCTGTGTCTGCAGCAGGTCGCAAGTTAGTGTTCGCGTTGCATGTGAATAAAATGCAATGTTTGATGAACGTACATGTAATGCGTATTTATCGTAGGATACTGTGTGCGTCTGTTGTCAACGTTTTCCAAACTTATAAAAATGCTCGGTCTCGGGCGCTGAATTTCCGACGTTCGATCTCTCATATCGTCGCCTATCGGCTCGTGCTATATGTCGCGCATTGTACCAAAATATCGTGATACCCTCCTGCGGCAGGGGTTATTGCTTAATTGTACTCCCATGTTTCAGTAGATATATTGCAGTTCTCTGTGAATTGAAAATTCTGCCACAAGTTCTCGTTTTCCTTTTAAATTAGTATGATAAACATTAAAAACAATATTCACTTTACATTTATTCTAAAAAGTCATCGTTGATGACACAGTTCCCACTTGTTAATCAGCCAGACAGCCAAGGGTAGGCCTACATTTGCATGTCATTATACAGGATTCTGTTTCAAATGTGACAACCGTTATCGCGCAGTCATTCTGATAGTGTGAATTGGGCCGTAAAACATGGTCATTTTTCTCACAGCATTTTGGAAGGTTTTACGGGTTGTACATCGCTGATATTTACGTTGAGGCTTAGTATACTTAAAAGGCATAAAAAGTTGGGGTTTTTGGTGAAAGTCTGGCAGAGTTTTCTGTTGTTTGCTTAAAATACGGAGTACCTCAAGTTGTTTCGATCTCGCTCGACCGCCTCAACTTTAATTTCTAAACTGAGCATTGCGCAAACGTTAACATTCTACTCTAACATTTTGACATACCATAAAAGAGGATACTTTTATGAGTATCTACCGAAAGTTTGAGTTAGCCCGACGATCACAGAATATTTTGTGATTTTTTTGAAAAACACTTATTTTTGGCGCTAAATAGCATGCCGAGTGCGGTGTTTACGTACAGCAGAAACGCGGGAAATTCCAATGCTCGGATATCGCTACAAATGTTTTTGTGATTCAAGCGTTGACACTTGTACTGTGCAGATCGTACTGAAGTTTAGAGGAATTGTTCGACTAGGCGCGTACTACTTGAGTTTTCAACTAGGCCGGAGCCAACGAACAGCTACAACTAGGCTGTGTGCAGATCAAACTCAAATGGCTCGGTTGTACTATATGATCGTACTCTGCAAACTTCGGAAGACGGTTTTCGACTTATTTCACATAGTCAACAAAGTTTTCAGACACAACTATTAACATATTGCTTTCTGTCGTAATATCAGGCCACTGTAATTTGACGTGTATATACAAGTTGGTTTCAGCCATGTCTGACCGAGCTGCATTGAAATACTCCGAACGCGTCGACTTGGGGGAACTCGATTGCTTTTCTTCTAATTCTTGTACCGAGGGCATTCCAAGCGAGAGATTTGAAATGAAAAATTAAAAATAGATAAATAAATAGAAACAGATGTAGATAAAAAGGCATAGGGTTTAAATTTTAAAAAAAAATCGAGGCAGATAAATGGGCCTGTTTAAGATGTTTGTCCTTAAAATACTGAGGCTTAATTTACTATATATGTAAAAATCGGCAACTAAAATCGTAAACCAGATCACAGAAGATCACATATAACAATTAACAATTAACTTTAAGTACTAATTGATGCACTGCATTACACCGTAGGTGATTGCACAGTGAGAAATACTCCCGACCACTCCTCGCAGAGCTAGCAGTGACCTACTCTTCTCAGAGGTCACAGAACGACCAAAGGGGTCAAAGGGCACTTTATGCCTCTCGACGGCGGAAGTCAAACTTTAATTTTTAAATTGACCATTGCGCAAGGATTAAAAAAATATAGAATGTGATTCATCATAAGCATTACGGTAAATTATCTATCCCCTGCGAAAGTTTCGTGTCCGCCCTCAACATTTTTAGTGTGAAAAAGCTCAATATTTTCGGCAGTTGGTCTGTCGAGTGGTGCGAGAACACTTAGTTTGATTTGCTCTGGTGCTCGTAAAAATCCGTCATTTCCAGTAATTACCACAGGAAAAAACCAAGTTAATATAATCTTTTAATTTTTTTTGGTTTTATGCCAAGTGACAGATCATAACACGCTTTAAGCATTGGCATAAAACATTTCTGCACATTCACCGCACGGCGGCAGTATTCAAATATTAACGGTCTCCACTCTTTATGATATGTTGCATGCAAATGAACCCTTGGCTGTCTGGCTGTAATTGGTACATTGATTACAAGTCCTTGGTGATGATAGAGTCCTGTTCATTAATTGGGTCTGTGATTAAAGATGAGTTCCATGGTGGTGAAAACGTTAAACCAATGTGGGCTTCCACGCTAATTACAAAAGGTCATTAAATAAGTCAATTAGTAATTAATCGACAGGATGTTGCCAAACATTTTTGCATTCTATTATAACAGTGACAGATTATCACGTGTACCACATTTCTTAAACGATACCCTTAAGTGTCAATAAATTGTATTACAGCACTGCTTAATGGCTTCTCATAGTATTACAGTACTGAAAGATCAACATCTGTACCAAGTTTCATTAAATTTGATGCAGTATTTCTGGACATACCCACTAATCAGGAAAGTTCAGTAAATGTGCATATTAGCAATTAATTTGAACGACTCCTATAAATGTCTTCATTCAAATGTAAAGCAATGTAAGCTCAACATCCGTACCAAGTTTCAGCACATTTGATGAAGTGTTTCTGGACATATCTCTCTAATTAGAAAAGTTTATTTCATATGTAAATTTAAAAGTAATTAACATAAAACTGCTAAGTGTCTTTTTTCAATGTTAAAGCAATGTGAGCTCAAAATCTGTACTAAGTTTCATGAAATTTGATGAAGTAGTTCTAGACATACCACTCCAATTACAAAAATTAATCAAATATTCAAATTAGCAATGAATTGCTGCAATACTCACATATCTTATTGTGTGCTATCAGAGCTCTTTGTGACGAACATCTTTACAAAGTTTCATGAAATTTAGTGCAGTCGCTCTAGTAACACAGCTCTGTTTCAAAAAGTCACTGCCAATAACATCGTCGCAACCTTTTTAATAAAATGGCCGTCACGCGACCATATTGGATCGGATCACAAAAAAAACTGACGTGCACATGTGTGACATAAGGAATAATCGTTGTACCGAGTTGGAATGAAATCGCGCTAGCCATTTCTGAGAGATCTGCGTGAACGGATAGACGAGCGCACGCACGCACGGACATGACGAAACCTGTAAACCCCCCTTCCCCGGAAGGTATCCCTGGGGACTAAAAATCATGAAATAACAAATATGTAATTAGCTAAAATAAAAATACTAAATCTTTTGGGCTTCTGTTATTATATCACCACTTACATAGCAAGTGTAATTGCCTTTGCTCAAGTCACTAAGTATGCAAATTATTAATAAGTATGCGAAAAGGCAAACTGTATTCCAGTATTATTGTATAACTTTATCATTTATTTTGAAATGTTTATGAAATACATAAATTACTGATCAGCTGATATAGCAACTGTCATCAGGTTTTGTCAAGTCCTTCGAGTTTAGTCTGCAAAATATTGAATGTTCATTAAAACTGCAAATCGTCAATTAACTGACATGAAAATGAAAAGTTTTTCATCAAAACAATATCATTGTCTAATCAATCAGTGAACTTCGTCTATTCAGTCTATTTTCTAGTTAGGAAGTTCATTAGTTATACAAAATGGTTAAAAAGCAAAATATGTACCTAAAATGCCAAAATGACTTTCATGAATGTTATTGATAGTATCTCCAATGTACATGGAAAGTTTCGTCAACGTTGATCAAGTCAATCCAGATATACATGTACATGTATTCGTAATTAGGAAAGTTCGATAATTATGCAAATTAGTATAAGCTAAAGTAAATATGTTCATTGACTTTCAATAATGCATTGTCATAGTATCGCAAAGGTACATAGCAAGTTTCGTCAACGTTTGAGTCAATCAAGACATATAGCCCTAATTAGGAAAGTTCGATAATTATGCAAATTAGTATAAGCTGAAGTAAAAATGCTAAATGACTCTCAATATTATTTATTATTATTAAAAAATTGTTTAAAATGCACTACACGTACGTCTCAGTGCATTGTACATAGCTGGATAAAATAATTTAAAAAGTACAACCACACAAGAAACTTAAAACAGAAAATTACACATAAAACTGAGTAAAAAGATGGGTTTTCAAAGTGCGCTTAAAACTATCTACACTTCTGGCAGTCTTAATTTCAAATGGCAAATCATTCCATAGTAAGGGTGCACATACTGAGAATGCTCTCTGTCCATATGTCCTATTAAAGTTGCCAAGGGGCTGGGTTAAACATAATTTGTCACGCGATCGCAGGTCTCTATGGCTGGTACATATGTAGCTAATAAATCTCTCAGATAAATAGGTGCATTTCCATGGATAATTTTGAATGTTAGCAACAGAATTTTAAATCTGATGCGGGCCTCTACTGGTAACCAATGTAAATCTTTGAGAACGGGTGTGACATGATCGAATTTGCGCGTACGAGAAACTAACCTCGCCGCAGCATTCTATAGACACTGTAGTCGTGCAAGTTGTCCTCCAGAGATACCAAACAAAAGACTGTTACAATAGTCCAAGTGGGACGTCACAAATGCATGGACTAGTTTTTCAGTTGTAGATCTGTCAAGAAGATTACGAATTTTAGCTATTCTATGCAAAGAGAAGAAACCATTTCTGCACAACGTATTGATATGGTCAGACATGCTACCGTCCCGACTTAAAGTAATACCAAGATTTCTGACTGAAACTGAAAGGAATATGTCGCATTGACTAATTCTCAGACTGTCTAGCTTTGTCACATCAGATTTTAGACGTGATGAGAAGTGAATAACTTCAGTTTTGTTTGTTCAATAATGCTTTATCATGGTATCGCAAATGAACATTGCGGGTTTCCTCAACTTTGATGAAGTATTTCAACATTCATTTTTCTAATTAATAGAGTTAGATAAATATGCAAACAAGTAATTAGCTATTGTAGAAATGCTAAATGACTTTTATGAATGTTATGCATGGTATCTGCAAATTACATAGCCAGTTTCGTCGACTTTGATCGGGTAAATTCAAGTAGAGATCCCTTGTAAGGAATGTTTGTTAAATATGCAAGTTAGTAACTAGAAGATTAAATATTGCTTTGACGATTTTCATGGGTGTTAGATCATAGCATATCCAGTGTATGTCCGTTTTTTTCTTAAATCATTAATTATGCAAATACGTATGGCCTGACTGTGGTGCAGACAAGGTGTTTTGTTTTGCCCTGGTGACACCTTTGTTACGGCTCACGGCCGATGGTGTTGTCAGACATCCCTGGACACAGTAGTCTCACATAATATAAACTTATAGCAGTCAAGCTGACACCTATGGTAATACCATGAATAAGATGACAGTTATTGTATCTTCTCTGCTCCACTGGCTTGCTATGCCACCTGCTTCTGTTATTTCATCGTTCGATTGTAATCTGCCATTTTCTTTCCGATGAAACATGTCCTGGATGGTTTTAAATCTTTGGTAAAGTAATGTTTTCAATCAGTTTCGCTTTGGTCCTTGGCAGAGTTGATGCAACCTCAAGTTAGGTGTCTTCCAGTAAGGGATAAACTTTGAGAACGAGCACAATTAACAGTAGGGGGCTGGACTGGAAAATTGACCCCATGAAACGATGTTCAAGATGGTCTTAAAAATTCCAGACCACCATGAGGGAGCCTCCAACTTTATACTCATGCAAATCGTACTGATAAATCGCTCTGAACGCCACAGAAAACAATTCTTTTATAAACCACTTTTCTGAGGTTACTCCAACATAAGTAAGCGTTGTAATCTCTGTCTATTAGAAAAGCTACTTATAATCATGCTGATAAATCTACGCTGTTAAAGAAAGTTTACGTTCTTAGTTGGTATAAAAATGTCGCCACCAAATCAAATATTATTTAGCAGATTTCTTAATTTGCTATTAAGAGGGGATAAATTAATAGCATTCAAATACATTAAGTATTTTCATTTCAAAATACCGATATTATACTTATACACTACAGCAGTAATAAACCTGAACAATGGGTATAGCGCTCGCTGTTGACAGCTCATTCCATATAGTCACTCGCCATCGCTTTTATTGCGAGGGGCTGTGAGAGATGCGATGCCAATCCGATTGGCATTCTTAAAAAGCTTGATTTCTATCAGCAAAGAGTGACAGAGCCGAATGCCATGTACTAATAAATAAAATTTGCATTACTAGTATGCATTCCTGCCAAATGATTATCGAATGTAACTTACATAAATGGGCTAATCCGTGTTGTAAAACTTTGTGATACAAATCTAGTTGAAATTAACCAAATGTTATGATGGCTGTTGTAGATATCGATCATACAGAGGTATTATCCCGGGCAAATGTTAAATGAAAATCCTATTATTAATTTAAACTTTGGCAGCAGTTCATCCACTCTTCATTTAGTGTATAGTACGGTACTTGACATTAACCCTTTTCCTGCCAAGTCCATATTTCACCACCAGGTTAAGATGGATAAAACTAATGAAACACAACATATTCCATACGGTGTATTTTAACATAATACTGTACATTTGAAAGCTGTTGAAAACATAAATACTGTACACTTGATTTTTTGGAATAAAGACGGTATAACAGACAAAGCCAAGTGGGTGAAAATACGTCATGCTTTGGCTCAATACTGCTTTTTACTGACTTGGCTGATGGGGAAGTGATACTGTCTGGCAGGAAAAGGGTTATTAGGCAATGTTCATTTCTAATTTGCAAAAATTGTTGTCATTTGTAAATGCTGGTTATAGAGTTGCTTTAGTAAAATGGAGAGTTGAGCTAACTTAGCTTACTGTTTTTTAAATGTCGATAATGTTTTCAACTTTGCATAAAAATACGACATTTAAAAGAACGTCTCTTTGTTAAATCGATTGTTTAGAAACAGATAATGGTCCCGATGATCAACAGATATCCAACAGATGGTCTTTCATGTCAAATTATCTACAGTTGGTGTACATCATCGGTGTGATCATTTTCTCAAGTCAAATAGGTACGTGGATTACACGTTGCCATGTCTAGAGTACAAAATGGATCAAGTCATAAATGATAGGGACATTGGCATCTCTATGTTATTTCTACCTAAAATTAATAAATCTGAGGCAAAAATTCAGTTGATTGGCTGTACTACAAACTTAAGGTTGTATATGCCGCAAAATTAAAGACTTAAATAGTTTACCCAAACTTTCATTAAGGAAACTTTCAACAACTCTCTTTCAAAACAATGATACATATCAGGGATCATTGTTCATATACTAGAGACCAATTACGTACCATTCCCTGCCGTGAAATTCAACGCCTCCGCTCTCCCGGAAACTTGCATTCATGTGTTATTTATATACCTTTACAAGAAATTGCAGGTTCAAACTTGAATTTCTAAACGATAGCCCTTCAACTATACTGTACATAACGATGAAAATTTTCACATACTCATGTATGTGAAATAGTGAAAACTGGTAAGCCACTATCAAATTCGTCCTTATTTACCGATATTCGATGCGCCATCGTGTTATAACGGCATGGTAGCTATGGTGATGATGTGTTCATTAAAACTTTCAATTTTTTGAATTTAACTGTGGGCATGCCGACACTGAAATATATCAAATTGTTCGCATAGAATGTATTGAAGAGGGAGAAGTAATATTGAAATGTAGTGTAAGAATCATGAATAAACATATGAAAATGTTTTGACCTTACACGTATTTTTGAGTTGTTTTACGGTCATGTTGGTTTTCTTGGTTAAATCACAGACACTGAAGACAATATTGGATTTCGAGACAAGTTTACATCTAATACGGATATCTTCGATTCACTGTGCTTGCTATTTTCTTTAAATATGATGCACAGTGCAATACGTAAGTAAATTACAAATAACGTAATGTGTTGTAAAAACGATGGGAGACAGACAATGGCAGTAAATTGGTGTATTGTAAAGGTGTAGTGAGGGATGGAACACTGATAAATCGATTGCTGAATTATTACTCGATTGATTGATTGATTGATTGATTGATTTATTGACTAATTGATTAATTAATTAACCAATTAAGTTAGTAAGTAATAAGTGAGTTAGTGAGTAAGTCAGTCAGTCACTAAGTCAGTATACCTATTGATTTTTCCCACCTGAAGTCCGTATACCGCTCTCTGTCGGACTTTTGTTGTTTTGTACGTGCTTTCTGTTTTGTGTTTTGGTACAGTGTTGGTTTTTGTATCAGTAGGCCCTATGGCCAAGATTGCAATCTCATGTTGGCTTCTTTTCCATCAGGATATAAATAATCTAAATCTAATTTTACATAAACCTAATGGCATACACCTACTTGTGACTAGAATGTCCTTCCGCCTAAGTCGTTGGAAGTTGATATGAATGTAGCTAATATTCGTTCTATTCTTTCTGCACTAGTATTTATCGACGTCTCGTAAGAAGTTTACGTGGTGCCACTCCTACAATGTTAACATTTGAATTTCCTGATTTTTCAATAAGAAAATATTACAACTTATGGGAATACTCTACTTTGTTGCCACAATTGGTCCCATTAATAGCCACTTTGACAATATCAGAAAATGTACTCTATGGTGATGAGTACACGAATTCACATAACGGATTACTTGTCCTTGCTTTTCAGGAATACTGATTCGGAAATAGATTCCTCTCATTCTTACCAGCCTGGATGATGTACTTATTTACTCGATGCAATACGATAACCGTCATTCAACGCATACAATAATGACAATGTATCTTAATATCATATGTATCTCAGTATCTCAATGCCATACATGATCTCTAATGACAATAATTTGCCATCAGAGATCACTTACTTTTTAGCATATTGTACAAAATCATGGTTTCTGGAGTGTAGATTATCGATTGCTACCTACATGAAAATATGGATTTATATGTTTAGAGACTATTTTATCCTGTTATTTCTCTTACCATGGCTTGGCTAGTTTCAGCATTCAAACGGATTCATAAAAATGTTTCACTGGTCCACATTATCCTTGGTTTCATTAGACTTTAGAGATTTTGCAATCCTCAATATTATACTGGCACATTTTCAAAGAGTGTCATCAGAAGCACATATTTTTTAATTCTATGATTTTAGGAAATATTTTCACTTTATACGACACTCGAGGGCAATAATTTACACTCGCAAATATGAGACTAGGCACAGACAAGTTGTGATCTAATTATAACCTAACTTATGAAGTTTGCATTCGCATTGAATTTGCAAGGCCCTTCACACTCATTGGAAATGTTCAAATCGTATTATATGCAAGTGATTGTTGTTACGATTATTATTTTAGTATTGAGATTTGCTTTTGTTCGTGGAACTTCTAATGTGATGCAATAGAGAGATATTCAACTTACTGTCAGCAATGGACCTCGTGGTGTGAAGTCAATATTCTTTAGAATTGTTCTTGATAATTGATATTTTGTTGTATTTCATAGCATGTTTTAATTTGTGAAAACCTTGATACCGACATGTTTAGATAAAAAAGATGTAAGTATTGCTGTGTAACCAAAGAATATTCAAGTACTGAAATTAATTTGTATTATTCAGGAAAAAAGTGTCTACTTTATGTTTCAATGTCCCTTTCATCGACCTTGACTGGTAAAGAAAGTTTGCATGATTTTTAAGATTAAGCGATTCCATGTTAATTGTTTGCTTTTCATTCGATAATCTGGTCAGTTTATTTTCACTGTGTTCACTGCACGTAATACAAATTTTCACTACTATTAGCATTGTGTGGTTTCAGAAGGGTTTTTCATTTGTAACAAAAATAATGCTTTTGATATTTGGATTCTAAAATGTTGAAAATGGGCTGTTATATATATATATATATATATATATATATATATATATATATATATATATATATATATATATATGGCGCTAGAAAATTAACATTTCACTTTATGTCACTGCTACAGAATACTTGGGCAGTTTTGAAATAAAGTTAATATTTTGAAAATGGAAATAGCCCTGTCTTGCTTGCTTAGCACTTGTGTTAAGACCTCAATGTGGTCCCCGACTTCAAAGTGGTCGGGGACCACTTTGAGGTCTTCACACACGTGGCTTTGAAACAATGACGACATTCTGAGGAGCCCCACCCGCCATGCTGAACTTTTGGAAAATATAATGCTGAAATTGGCCCTTTCGAGACCCAAGAACTCTTTCTCCACATTCATGTCAGTTGGCTTGAGACTAAATGTTATTTTTTTCAAGTCAAAGTCTTTACGAGTACCCTCAATCTCCAATGTTAATGTGTCATACGACTTTTAAAGCCGAAAGTTCATGTATCCGTTATAGAAACTAACATGACAAGTCATGTCTTGATATAATCAACAATATCAGCGATATCACCCAAAGTTAACAGCATGTGATAAGCGAACCATAGATACAAAATTTCACAACAGAAGTGTATGATAAACTTCTTATAAATGTCTAAGTCCATGTAACAATAAAATATGAGCACAACTTTTGTACCTGCCAAATCTACACAGAACGCCACCACCAGGCACTAAGTGCGCTGGACGCCCGATTATAAGTGGATGCTCAGGTCCAACCTTTCACATTTCTCAAAAACAGCATGCATCAAAGATACAAAATGTTTCACACAGAAAATTGAGACAATCACAGATATTAAAGGACAGTGTGACATTTGTAACATTAGAGGTACTGTCTTCATGCATAGACCCTCAAGAAAGTGAGGGCCCATGCTACGTGTCAAATACATCACACTGTGAGGCAGTTGAATCAGTCGGCAGGGTATTAAATCAAGAAACATCACTATACGAATACATATTTTAAAAAAGCACATACAAAATTTATGCTAGCTATGCGAGAAATAATTGAGAAAAATAACAAATCTGACTTTAAGGTGAATTTTGCCGGCTGTCTACCTTCACCGGAAATACCCGACATTGCATTTCATGAGACCATAGACCCTCAAGGGTCTTATGGCGAGACAGAATTATGAATAATACAACAATACGCAAAGCAAATATCGCTCCGATTGAGAATCAGAAACGATGGATTTCTGATCATTTTGGAAGGCAACACCATCTAAAGGAATTCATATCGAACATCAACAAAATGTATCCAACTTTTAAATTTTCGTTTGAAAGTAATTCTTTAGAAATCATATCTTTAGACCTAATTATCTATAAATGTCAGAGATACAACAACAGAACATTAATACATTCCAGTGCTTAAAGAGAAAGTCATGCCACCTACACAGACGATTTTACACAGAAGGCCACGATATTTAGTGAAAAACTGCAAGGCTGACAATGAAAACAAAACGGGAAAGAGAACACACCATCGGAGGAACAGAAAACAGAAAATACGACAGGAAGTTAAGACGACAGCTTGAACAAAAATGATCAAACAAAACCAAGGACGATACTATTGTTTTCACAACAATATGCAGTCCATACATCAGAACTAAGAGAATCAAATAAGCCCTGACAGAAAACTGGTGTGAACTGGAAAAGGTGAAACATGAAAGAATCTATTTCCGAAACAACCGATCATCGCATACGAAAGAAACAGAAACATAAGTGATACACTTATAAATGCAAGAACTCACAAACGCAACGACTGCCCTAACTCCGAACTACATTAGCACACACAAAAAGCTATAAGACGTATACATTCTGCCTTTCCAACGAAGAATAAAATTTCAGTGAAACAAAATGATAACACATACAACCAATCATTCATTCCGTACACTTTATCAACTCCAAAAGCGTTTCTTTAGGCCCAAGAAATAATAACATACTTTAAAATCACTGAAATAGATTGTTTTGTATGTTAAAAAGGCCAAATAGGTATTTCTCTGCATTTTGACTGTTTGATTTATGCAAATTAGACATACTTCGCCGAGGTCGATTCAGTTAAACTTGTAATATGCTGTTCTAGGTGCCTTTCCAATATGCATTCTGAAGAAAAAAGTATTTTGCAATTTGTTGTGGGTCTAGCATTACATTGACCAGACTATAATACTCAAAATTTCTGAATGCCTGAAGCAATTCTTCCGAACTCCCAGGACATCCACGACACAGGGGAATCACTAGCGTCAGAATTGTGGCCAAAGAAAAAGCTAGAGTTCCAATTGAAAAATCCTTTAGTTTGTGTCAAAACGCCAGTACCCAATCTTTATTCGTGATTTGAGGTAGGGGTCGTTGGAACTAGGCTCAAAGGTCATGTGGGACCAATACGACCAATGTTAAAACTGTAATTTTACATTAGCACACACAAAAAGCTATAAGACGTATACATTCTGCCTTCCCAACGAGGAAAGTAATGTCAGTACACGGGAATGTTAAAGTTCCGCTGGCTGAGACATTTGATGAATACTCAAGTAGTTTGTCTTCCGCTTCCCGTTAAACTTTGTAAAACGCAGTACTCTGTTCTAATCCAAAAATAAGTAGAAATGCTGGTGTTTAATTTGTTAACACAAGCCACTGGGCCATCATGAGCGTAAATGTCAAATGTTATTTATTGTTGAAAACTGAGTTCAGATTAAAATTTATTTGCCACAAATAACATTGCAACTTGTGAGCAATGGATTGTATTGACAAAGGTGATACGTTACATTTCTGTATATTTTTTGGGGTTTAGGAAAATAATAATAATTGATATAATTAATATAAGTATTATATAGAAATAATAAAGCGAATAATAATAGGTTCAATTTCCGTGAAAATTTCACCATAAGGGTATTTTGGGTCGAAGAGACCAAATATGTTATCGATTTCACTGCCCGATGTTTCCATGGTAACCATTTTAGGGGTTAAAAATTTCAGTTTTTCTAATATTCAATGAAATGTTACTTTGATTGACATGAAAATTATCTAGCGGGGGGAGTTCGGGTCAGAGAACACAAAAACCAGACTTATTTTAATGTTTTGAGTTGCCGTGGTAACTATTCTGGGATTGAAAATGTTATTTTTTCCCTAATTCCTATTAAAGAACTATTGATTGATGTAAAAATTGATAATAAGGGTTTTTCTGGTTAGCACACCAAAAAAAATCACACTCATTCCAATGTGAGATGTTTTAATGGCAACCATTCTGGAGTAACAATTACCGGTTTTTCAAAGATTCCATCTAAAATCCAGGAATCAACAGAATGTGTTATATCAAAGGGATATTTTGGGTTAGGAAGACGAAATATCCAGTGTAAAAATCCAGTCATCAACAGAAATATTATACCAAAGGGTTATTTCGGGTTAGAAAGACAAAATATGACATCCATGGTCCATTAAAAGTAATCCCAGTTACTATGCAAGTGCTCTCCTAAGTGTATTTATAACAGCATGAACTCCATGTTAATTTTTGTTTTATGATGCCATAGTAACCATTTCGGTAACCATAGTTTTTCGGTAACCATAGTTTTTTTTTACTGAAAACCATAGACCCTCGAGAGGGTCTATGTTAAAACATAATTCACTGTTTCTTATTTATTTTATGGATTTCTAAGTAACAACTTTTAACATTTGTTCTATAATAATAATAATAATAATTGTAAATTCTTTGCCTTCATTCTAGAAAGAATAATAAAGATAATGTATATTGGGGCCATTTTGGTCAACATTATGTTTTCCGTTAATTTTAGTGTGTTAGAATTAATTTTACATTGACTAGAAATAATTTTTCAAGCTTTTTAATTGTGTTTCATGCAATCATCCCAAATAAGTGTTATATAGTATATTACTAACTTATTATGCATTTATCGAATTAAGTTTATGCCTTCAAATTAATTTTATGTGCTGAAATTAATTCTACTAGTATCCGAACCCAATCCTCCTTATCACCCAATGTACCATTATATTTATCACAAGCAGTAACAGTAGCGCACACTTTTTTTGTTTTATTTAATACATAATTCACTGGTACTTATTTATTTTATGGATTTATAATTAACGACGTATAATAATGTTCATTTTATAATAATTTTTTTTGATTTCTTTGCCTAATTCAAGGAAGAATAATGAAGACAAATTATTTCTGATTGTTTAACTAAAGTAAAATTATGGCCATGTAATGGTGCATTATTTTTGTGTGACCTGGCGTGACCCCATAAACTCTATGATTCTGATGATTAGCTAGATCTCCCCTTTCCATGGTAGCAATGGCTAAATTTGAACATGGTCCCTGTATACCTTTAAACATTTTTTAAAACCCAGCAGGCCAAGACAAGGGGAAATATCACAAGTTACATGTCTCATGTTTAATATTGCCCAGGGCTCGAAATTAACTTTTTTCCATGGTAGTCCACTTGGGCAACCATATTCTGAAGTTGGTAGCCTGGTGACATTGGCTGGTAGCCCATGCATATTTTAGATCAGGGGTATCTTTTTTCGTTAACCAGACAAGAAAGAGCTATTTTACAAGGTTCTGCCCATGAAGTGAATTTTTGATGTGTATACTTGCACACCTTTAATGCCCAAGGAAACAGGTGTAATGGACGACAGTGGGACTCAAATGTTTTGTAACCTACAAACAACCCGTTTCACTCTCACAGTTGTATGCAAATTTTAAAAGTCGCCATGACAACATTACAACAATATGGCCTTTTCAGCACTGAGACATACTGTACCAGGGCTAAAAATAGACCGTGGCCTTTCTGTTGGGAGGAGGCATAATTTCCGTGTCATTGTGCTTAATGCATTATATCAAAATGCAACGAGAATGCGTTTTTATTGGCCATCGTTTCCTGTGTCTGTCATTCAAGTACGTCAGTTCAGACATGGAAACTTTGTTGCAAAGTTCCACCGCACGGCCGGTCGTCTCCAGAACAAAGTCATACTATGGCAAATTTCTATGCCCAGCTGCGTTTGACTGCATTTATCTAGCTCGTCCCAAAGTGACGGACGCATCATTCAACCTTTCAGCTTGGTGAAAAACGCATTTATTGATTCGCCAAAGGCCTGTGGACTCGCTTATTTTTGCACAATGTTACATGGACATAGGAAAAAGTTGTTGAATACTCACTGTTCCAGTGAATCCGCCATGATGAGAGTTCTCAAATCAAAAAATGTTGCCGAGCTCGAATACAAATGTCTTCTCATTAAATTACGTCATTGTTATACAGGAGTTAGCATTCCAAAGTCTGTCACCCTGATTTTTTCAAAGTTTTGGAGAAGGCCGACATTTCCATCTGAGTGATTGAACGACGTGAAACGCAAAATTCCATAGCATATTATCTGGCAATATGTACAGTAGAAATGCTGTATACCGTCGCTCCAGGTACGTATAAGCTTGTACTCCACAAAATGGCCACAGACGGCGTGAACTTTCTGAAAGGATTTCCTAAACGTCCTACTTGTTACCTTAGGGACTCACTTGTGATGTCCTGAAAAGTATTCTCTGCAGTAATTCCAGTTTCTGTCAACATGCAAAGCTCAACGACAAGATTATAGCACGAAAAGTAGTGTACAGACTACACATTCACGCGCAGGTAAACTCGATTGCGCATGTTCATATTGGCAGACTACACTGGCAAACGAGTGCACATGCGTGAAGGTATATTTGCAGCAAATACACTGGCATAGACTCTCCACAGTCGCTGTGCCTTGTTTTGTGTGCGCCCGCGACTGCCACGAAGGGTCTGCATTCGAACACCTCTTTTTCAGAATTCCAACAGCTTCAATGAACTGTTATTAGATTTCTATATAATACTTATTGCCCCTAAACTTGTAATAATAATAATAATAACAAGGCAGTATTGCTGAAGGCAATGAGTACTTGGGCCGTGATAGAGTAATTTTGAGGACAATATATACTACTATTCAAATATGGTCTTGAATTTCCTCCTGTCAATTAGGCATTTGATTAACTGGTTATTAAACGAAGCAATGGCATGACAACAGCAAAATATGTCTAGCAACTTTTGTGGAGTTTGAGGCAGGGGTTCTTTATTTATAGTGGAAATTGCTTAAACTCCTTATATATTCAAAATACAGCAAATTTTTTTTGTTCTCGATGGTAGATGTCTAATATTTAGATGGGGATATTTAGATTTCTACCCTATAGTTATCCCTATATACCGAAAATCGGACATCCAGCTCTATTGGCTTGCTCAGAATTAGACATCCGCATAATTAATGAGGTACAATATGTGGTGTCATAAGGTGTCCCATCATACCAAATATGAAGGGTGTAGCACTTGTGATTACTGAGTTGTGGACAAATATATATATT
>LD357878.1:139746-152222 GCA_001465055.1 Ptychodera flava
AGCAATACCTTGAATGCCGAAACGAGAACGTAACCTACCAAGGAGAATATTATGGTCAATTGTATCAAATACCGCTGACAAATCCAAGAGAACCACGACGACATGATGGTGTTTATCGAAAGCGAGCATGACATCGTTCAACATGCGTATAAGTGCAATCTCAGTGCCATGACCCTCGCGATAAGCAGACTGAAAACAACCGTACAGAGAATTTTCGGACAGATATCGATTTGAACAAGGAAAGGCACACCTCTCAAAAAACGTGTCCAGAAAACTACAATTTGATACAGGACGATAGTTTTTTTCATTGTATTACAATCAAGTCCACTTTTTTTAATGAGTGAACAAAACAATGGCTGTTTTGCAATCAGTTGGAAAACCACCAGAGGAAAACGAAGAATGTACAATACTGAGCAGAAATGGCGCTAGTTCATTTACACATGCTTTAACCAGCTTTGTGGGCATTGGATCTGGCTGACACGATTTATAAGGCATTTTACTAAGGGAGCCGTCATTATTTATGGCCTGGGGGTTGGAGAAATCTGAGGGGGTCACTCAAAAAATCGAAAGCCACAAGGGGTGTTGCTCAAAATAGGAGAACAAGAAAGGGGGGCTACTCAATTTTGTTGATATGTACTGAAGCATTTAGTGAAGTTATGAATTATACAACAATAATAGTAGCAATATGTTTGCTTGAGATATGTATGTTCATACCCGGTATATGTAGACACACACACCCACATACACATACTCATATAATATATATATATATATATATATATATATATATATATATATATATATATATATATATCATAATACAGGTGGTTTCAAGTAGCAACTTAATCTCATTACACTATGTGTTTCTCGTTATTGTGATCTTCAGACGAGAGTGATCAACTATTCGACGTGACAAGCCTTATGTTCAGTGAACTGGAATATAAGTTTTGGAATACTGTCTCAGATTTCTGTTCCTTTGAGTTTCTTATACGAAAAAAATCTGAAAAAAATACTCCCCAAGTGCCACCAAATAACACCATTCTAATCTCTATTTTCCAAAAGCTCCAACGGCAGGAGGGGGACAACGCTCTCCTGACCTCTCCCACGACCGCTTGCGCGGCCACTTGTGGTGCTTTCGCACCATATCTTCTTTTGCAGAACACTGCATGTCATCAGAGCACTGGATACAGACCTGTATATCAGCCCCTGTCACAGCAATGGAACCTCTTTCCAACACAGATCTGTACAACAGGGTTTAATCTGGGTCTGTACAGGGCCTGTCGCAGCAGCAATCCATTTTACTGTATATAAATATTTAACTTTCCCATTTTTGGGGGGTCACTCAAAATTTCTGTAGCAGAGAGGGGGTTACTCAAACACGTCATGGTTGGCAGGGGGTTACTCGAAATTTTGGAGTTTCGAAAGCAATTCCTCCGACCCCCAGGCCGTAAATAATGACGGCTCCCTAACAATAGAAATTACATCATCAAGACTCAAAGGTTCAAGAATGTAGAGCGAGTTCTGATTCAAGGATGGTTCATTACTAAGAGGTCTAGCAGTTTGAAGTTTTTTGCGAATGTCTACTATTTTCTGTTCCAAAAACGTTTCAAAGGCAGCTGGTAATTGAGATAGTTCATGACTATTTGGGAGAATGTCAGAAGCAGATTTCTTTGCACCGGAAATGTCATCAACAACTCTGAACAGTTCCTTGGTATTTGCGTTTTCAATTTTACTTCGATGAAAAGACGCTGTCTCCAAATCCAACTTTCTGTTGTACTCAACATGAGCAGCGATAAAAATCTGTCTGTCAATTTCAAGTTGAGAAGAACGCCACTTTTGTTCAAGTGATCTGAGAGCCTTACGCTTAGCCAGTATGTCTTCTGTAAACCATTGGGCACGGGGTTTCTATTTGGCAGGAGCATGCAATATCAAACAAACTTTTCAATGTAGAATTGTAAACTTCAGTCAGCTCATTTATTCCATTAATCGACTCCGAATGATTAAATGTACTTGAAAATGGAGTGTTTAAGATTCATTAAATTAATGCTCTTGGTGTTGCGTTGTCCCCTGGTAATTCTTGTCGGAAGGGGACGAGTGATCATGGATGTGAAATGAACAGCAGAATGATCGGATGGCATTTTGTTGTCAATTATTAAATTTCCTAGCCATGGTTCAGAGGTTCGGGTAAATACAAGGTCTAGAGTATAACCGTTTCGGTGTGTACTCCTGGGTACATGCTGAGTTAGACCGAGAGATTGAATGAGATCGTTAAACTGACAAGCATCACTGTCATTTGCGTCATCCACATGAATATTAAAATCACCTGCAATCAGTAGGCGACCAGGTGCCAGTAACAGGCTTTCCATTAAAGTGCCAAATTCCGAGATAAAAAAATTCGCTGAATACGGTGGACGATAAATGATGATGACATGAAGGGCGGAACTGCCTGTAGAGATATTCACATCAATGGCTTCAAAAGAATTAAACTAGGTACACTTGTTCTTCTTAGTTTCCACATTAGATCTTATCAGTGCTATACCTCCAACCTTCCGATTACAACATTTCATCTAAGGTATCTGGTGGAGATCTTCGTAGGATGAGAAGTTAATGACGACCATATTGTATTTCATGGCTTGATCGATAGCTGGGCTACCAGATGAGAAATTCGACAAAAACTCAACAAAAAAAACCAATATAGCCAATCCAGAAGTCCAAACGGTCACTTGCATCGCTGTTGCACACGATAAAAAGGTTTTTGATGGCTAAAAAGACTCACGGCTGCTAAAACACCATAAAACGTGCGGAGCACTGAACCACGTGAGGCTGCTACCAAGAGCGCCACCACTAAGTATTGCCACCACAATAGTATTGTTTAATTTGGATGGGTATCATTACAGGGTTTTCCCCAGGATATCTGACTGGGCAGAATTTGAAAGTACAGGGGGGGGGGGGAACTCACGAGAGGCCGAGGGGAAAAGTGTCCGAGGGGGCTGTTCCCTATCTTACATGGACATTTTTGAGTAATTGATGTTCGCAATTTTGCAGTCTGGTCCAACCTGAGAGGTGTTTTATTTCAATTTTTTTACGAAGTAAAACTGTTAGAACACCCTAAGGGGGAGAACACGAGAGGGGTTCCCCTCCCGTACCAAAATTTTTGAGAAATTGATGTGTAATGATGCAATCTGAGCGGTTATTCAATTTATTTTGCACTCGTTAAAAATGTTTGAAAAATGACATTGAACACTGATATTTTTATTACATTTTTGCATGATCAGTGTTTGAATCACAATATTCAGCAACCAAACAATGACCATACATTTTGTAAAACAACAGTTCTCAATTTGCCAGAGATTGATGACCAAAGAATATGCAGGAATGGAAAATATGTGACCTTCGTGTGTCATTTCTCTAGCTCTCAGATTCGAAGCCTGAATTATGGTATGGTTAAATGTTAGAATGGTTATTGAGCTGAAGTCAATTACAATACATGTTTCTGTGATGATAAAGGATGAATTCACAAGAGTTCAATTTTGTCCTAGATCCTGTGAAAAATTTGAGAATTTGATGTGTGCAATGGTACAGTTTGTGTTTTCAATAGTGAAACTGTTAGAACACCCAAAGAGGAGGTCACGAGAGGGAGAGTCCCTCCTCTCGCATCGAAAATTTTGAGAAATTGATGTAGAAAATGATGAAATCTGAGAGGTGTTTCAATTTATTTCGCACAAACAATTCAGTAACCCCTGCCCTTTCTTCCTCTCCACATTTTTAGCAACCTCTCTTGAGGTTTTTAATTTTTTGAGTGACCCCTCCCCCCCCCCCACATTCCTCCGATCCCCAAGGCCGTAAATAATGACGGCTCCCTTAAGCTCTCTGACAATCGTCTCTTCTCTGAAATAATTTCATTTTTCATTTATTTTAATTTAAAGTTTACTTTCTTACGCAATGTACCTTTTAACTCTAAAATAATACACAATGTATTCTAATGATACACCATCACGTGATACAAATAATTGCTGACTCTTCTTAATTTGTTGATTCTGCAAACTTATATTCATTGTCGGCGCTTTTATTTCGAGAAACACGTGCCGTACCAGGCTGTGTCGTACCGGGCCGTGACAGTACTATTTATTAGGTTCACAGTATTTAGGGGAACAAGGACCTACCACCAACAATGATAGCCTTACAAGGAAGTGTTACCACTAACAATGGTAGCCTTGTCAATGTAGTCTCCTTGCCAATTTACTGATATCGAGCTTAGCTACACATTTCCAGCCGCCCATTGGTTCTAAATACTGCATTATATATGAAAGGACGCTCAAAGAGACGTCGTACGAGTAACATGAACGGAGAGCTCAAGAGATTGCGATCTACGTGTTTTAGTGAAAAATTGTGAAATGACAATGCTGTACAGCAGAGTAATATCTTTAATATCAATGCGTGATGACTCCAATATTTTTCAAACCAATCCGTTTTCGTGGCAATTTTAGTGAGTGAGTGTGCGTGGCCAGTGAGAAAGTCGAGCCAGGGAACGCCGACGGTCATTTGAATATCACTGGCAATCAAATTTTGTGCAAAGACACGAGTCAGCTTGATGTGTACCTAATGTTCCATTAAGCGTTCTCCTTGTCTGCTAAGGCAAAATAAAAAAATTGTGCTGTTCCGATAACCCGACCTACCCTATTTTTGCCTGTCGACCCTCAACTTTTAAGAGCTACATAAACACGGAAGTAAAAAGAAGCAAGAAAAAACCCGCAAAATCACGTGTTCGTTATCAGGCATTTCATTTTTGCTTGAACGCGGATGTCTTTTAAGTTTTTATTCATTTTATATGTATGATACGTTTTTGTGGAAATGTTGTGGCCAGTGTTTGATCGCCCTGAACCCCTGAAAAGTGCATATCTAAAAATAAAACTATTCCGGAAAAAAATCCCTGCTGACCTACCTACCCTATTTTTTAAAACCATGTTATCGGAACAGCATAATTTTTTTTTTGCTTAACGGTGACAATAAATAAATAAAGCGGATTTTTTGTGTTTACAGTTCATTGATAGTCCAACATTTGGACCTATCTGCCGCATTTTTGGAGATAAAAAACCAGCTTAGAATATATTCACGCCGATAACATTTTAACATCATTTTAGATTTCCCACAATTTTCAAAAACGTAATCATGTGACAGAGTTACAACACCAAAATGTTGGCCATCGTGAGTTGTTCATTCAAGTAAATGGCATCATTCTTGTTCCTGTTATGATCACGATGTCTATGTGCAGGAAATACTTCATTTTTTGTATATTTCCGTGGGGGCGCCATTTCATGAGTGCGGCGCCAGTTTATTATTTAAGCTGTTAAAACGCGTATGCGTGGACGACATCAGCGAGCAGTAATACTTCTATACATGTCATTCAATTAGCACATTTACACGAACCAACTTTGGTTGGAAAATAAAATCATGAAAATAATGAATAAAATTCGCTGTTATTGGGGCTTAAAATATCACGTCAACTTTGTTTACCATTAGTTCGTTATTGAGGTTCGAAACCTGATTCTTGAATTCGAAAGCAGAACATCATTGGCAGAACAATATTAGAAATTACATAGATAGCTAAATGCTTAATAACAGTACTTTGCGTTGACCTGTTGGCATTAAACCAACTAGAGTTATTGTCTAAACTCAGGTGTTCTCTACACTGTCAGGCGTAACTATCAGTTGGGCGGTATTCCTCTCTCTCTCTCTCTCTCTCTCTCTCTCTCTCTCTCTCTCTCTCTCAGACTCTTGTCAAGTCTGACACTATCGATATTTCGTTTGGTCAATAATGCCTCGTCAGTATAATGTGTAAGGGAGCGTTCAGTTATTATGGCCGGGGTTGGGCCGGCAAATTCTTCATGTGCATCGGTCAAAATAAGTGAACCCCCCCCCCTATCCATCGCACCAAAAAATTGATGACCCCCCCCCCTTTTAAGATGACAAAAAATTCATGAACCCCTCCCCCACATTGCTTGAGCAAAATTGCACACACAAACACCTCTAGAGGGAGGGGCACGATAAAATCCCAAAACCGTTTCTCAGAATTTTTCAACTTGAAATGACCCTTCTTACAAGCTCACAAGGTGTTAATGTTCGAATTTCCCCTTCTGACTCGCTATAATTTTGAAATTACCCCTCAAAGGGATTGGACGGAAATGAAAGGTCGATTGCAACATTTTTGCGCAAGCATGTGTGTTCAAAAATTTTATATTTGGATATAATTGATAATCAGCTGTTGACAATGTTGATTCACTATACATGGTAGTCTATGAGATATACCTATATTTTTTCAATACAAACCTATATCTATGCATTTATAGATATCTGATTATTGGAATAGGATTGTTGTATGTGGACAAAACACTTGATTTTAGAATTTCACCAACAATGCATCCACTGTACATGAGAGTCTATGATAAAATTATGAATAATTTTTTCCAATGAAAAACTTGCTATACTTGTGCATATACAGATGTTCAATAATTAACATAATTGTACTTGATTACAATATGATGGTTAAAGGTGTATATTATATGTACAAGAAATCTGATTTTGGAATTTGGCCGAAATGTTGATTCACAATACATTGGACTCTATGAGAAAACTATGAATATTTTTTTACAATGCTTAACTAATTAATTTGTGCTTTTATAGGTGTGTGATAATTGATACAAATGTACTTGATTGAAATGGCGTATTTGAAAGTTCAGATGTTGACAACAATTATGATATTGGAATTTCACCTAAAAGGATAATTTCACTTTTCATGGTACTAATAGTCTATAGGTAACTGTTAAATAATTTCCCTGCCAAAACTTGCTATATCTCTAATACCGGTATGTAAGTAACAAGAATTGTTCAGTGAGTTCGATTTATAATAACACAAGCCTCAGCCTCAGCCAAGTCAAGATGTTCATGTGACAGATATTTATACTTTTGTTCAGATTTCAGAGAGTATAACAACGCTAGTTACGAGATATTGAGAGCTAAGGGAGCGTTCAGTTATTACGGCCGGGGGTGAGCCGGCAAAATCCAGGGGGGTCACCTTCAATTTGAAAACTGCAAAGGGGGGGGTCATGTATTTTTCAAACAGCTCAGAGTGGGTGGGTCACTTAATTTTCATGAGTATACGTCCCGTCAAAAAGCAGTTTCAGTGTTCAGAAATATTCTGGGAGATAAAAATGATTCGCTGCATGATTTCATTCCCTATCGTCACAAATAGTTCTTTGACCGGCTGCAGCCAGTCTGCCTTAATTACGATATTAGCGCCAATTGTGTACCTCGCGTCCGTGTTTACCAAATGCGACATTCTACGACATGATAAGGAAGCGTTCAGTTGGACAGCAGACTGAGACTAAACATGATTGAATGCAGTCGCAGCCGAATATGCACTGTCCGATGTCACATGTATTTCCATGGCGCCTTGTCAAATAACAAAGAGAACAACTTGCGCAAGTAGACAAGAGCATTTCCCTAATTAATTTATTGATTTATTTACTATTCAAAGGATTTCACGGGGTGCACCAGTTATAATTGTGAAATAGAAGCTGTATTTCCAAATGCTACCTTGACTTTAAGACAATGTATCACATAATTCTTTTAGAAATTTAATACATGACACGTCTTTAGGACAAAGATACACAAAAATTGCCGTTGAATTTTAATACTTGGCATTAACAAAATTAGAAATTTCCCTAATTCAAGCAGTGGCTTTTCACACAAATGTTCCAAATGTTCACGTGACAAGATAATATTATGGAATCATTTTGTGTCAAATATATTATTGAGTCTTATGGAAACTGCGTTTAAAATACTCAAACGTATTGCAAATCTTTACTTATTACAGCGAAACTTTCTGTTGTTTCGCGCAACAAAGTAAACGCAGTCACTGACGCTTTTACAGACAAAACATACAAACAATGTAGCAAATGTCCTGAAATATTTATTTATTGAAAGGGCGTACTGGCGTTACCAAGACCTTTTACTTTTTTTGCCTTCAACAGAAAAAAATCTTTAAAAAGTTAAATTTCAATGTTATCAATGATTTCATCCAACTCAGAAACTGAAATGAGGGTTTCCAATCTTTGCGAAAAACAAACGACGCTAAAACTCTCAAACGAGAAAGGGCAAGAAAAAATCATCAGGTTCGTAAGCCTGTTAATGCTAAAAAGTCTAAAGTCGCTGTGTTCCTTGCCATTCAAGGTGTTTATGGATAGGTGGAGGTTCTTTGGAAATAGATGGGAATCGTACATCGGTACGGATCGTTGCCGATTTGTTTGGCGGATGAGGGTCAGAGGAGTCGGTCATAGTCAATGCCGGTGTGCTCGCTGTCGTCGGAACTAGACGATATAGACGTACAGTGATGGAGGCGGCATCGAATAATACATGTATAGTATGGATAATATATACAATAATATATACAATACTAGCAATCACTATGGCAGCAATCTTTATTGAGCTGCCTGAGCAGTGCTGGTTAGGGTGATACCGTCCCAGTTTCGTTGAAGTTACCAACTCGATTGACCATGGATGTTTGTGTAGATGAAGACGCAGGAAACGTGATACCGTGCCATTCAGCTCTTTCTGTAAAGGATTTACCATATTTTTGGTTTTATTCTCTAACTCATCGTCAGCAACCTTTCGTTACAAAAGGATACAAAATAATCTTTATCATATAGGCTACTTACATTCACGTGCCTGTGTAAAGCTATGGGGGAAAACGCCCTCAGCTCCGTGCATTTTTTTTACGCATCATGCCCCGGCCCGGTGCCCAAATATGGGCAATCGCGTGCATTTCTGAACTATCTCAATTCTGGTTACTACGCGCGTTGCTATCCGCAAACGTTCCATTCGTACACAAAGCCAGCGCGAGATTAGGAAAACGTCTGCTCGCTCAGATCGTAGTTGCGCGTGGCGACAGTGGAGCCGCGCCAGTGACATCGGCTTTTATTTCTAAATTCTAGTGAAATCCTGTGTATATTAAGTGCGTGCCTGTTCAGTATAAATTACAAGAAATGGCATGCTTTTATCCTTCTCACACCTCCATTTCAGCCTTGAGCTCTGTTGGTCACGTAAAAGTACGCATATTGCTTTGCGCGTTCTGGAATTCTGCAGGTAAACAAATGACGTCATTATGCATGTCAATCCGCGACGGGAAGCGGCCATCGTATTTATGAAAAGCTGACACAAATTGCGTACACAAATACACAGGCGCACGACGTCTTTTAAAATCACTTGTCTGTAATTTTAATGTTGAAACATGCATTTTATTGAAATCTGTACAAACGGAAATCTTGCGGGCAGCTATTGAGACATACAGTGAACAGTGCCCCGTGCACGGCTGTGGCCGCTCAGCTCAACTGTTAACGTTACTAACTTTATACAAATGGCGAATTTTAAAATCACTTGTCTACAATTTTAATGTTGAAACAGGCATTTTATTGATAACTGAGCGAACGGAAATCATGCAGGCAGCTTTTGAGACATACAGTGAGCAGCGCCCAAAACACGGCTGTGGCCGCTCGGCTGTCTTGTACCATGGAGCTACCTCCATGCTTGTACACATTACTCTAAAGGTACCAAAGTATTTGGAAAATAATTTTTAAATTAGACAAAATTAACGGTTATTGGCAATCCTCGTGATTCAAACTTCAATTTAATCAAGGGAATACTTACAAAAATCGATCGATCGGCTTCCTAACTTGTAAAGTCAACATCGGTCCTATCTACGGCTGATAATTAGCGCAGGAAACGTGAGCTGTTTATAAAAATTACAAGAGTAAAAACACAAAACTGAGAGCCACAATTAAATAAAATGAGAAGACAGTCGCTGATTAAAAACTACACAATGTCATTCCTAAAAAGATAGGTCTTGAGATTTGACTTAAAACATTAAAATTAGGAGACGTTCTGACCCCAAAAGGCAGTTTGTTCCACAAACGTGGGGCACAGACAGCAAAAGACCGCTCACCATAGTATGCTGTGTTACAAATCGGTTGATGCAAAGTTATTACCCCCTCAGTAGTTGAACGCAGCAAACGGCCAGGAGTGCGGACATTTAGTAAATCCGTTAAATAGACAGGTGCCATACCATGAACAACTTTATATGTCAAACATAGAATTTTGAATTCTGTCCTCTTATATACAGGAAGCCAGTGCAAACTAGACAGTATTGGCGTTATGTGTTCTGTCTTTTTGGTTCTAGTGACAAGCCGTGCCGCAGAGTTCTGAATTAGTTGAAGTTTTTTCATTTGATGACCAGGGAGACCATACAATAAACTGTTACAATAGTCAAGTCTGGATGTGGTGAAAGCATGTACCAATTTTTCAGTTGAACTCTGATCAAGAAAATTACGAATTTTACCAATTTCCACAATGCAAATGATGCTGATTTGCAAAGACTTGTTACATGAAATGACATAGATGCTGATGCATCAAGCATAACACCAAGGTTACGAACTACAGGTGACGAGTGAACGCTGACTTTTCCCACCTGCAAATTACACTCACGTGACCGGCCCCATCAGCAAACCTTGAAGAAAAATGAATTACTTCAGTTTTACCTTCATTAAGTGCTAACATGTTGTCACCCATCCACTGACGAACATCACTAATACAACCCTCAATTTGAGTAATGGGAACAAAGTCACGGGAGCAAGTTATATACAGTTGACAGTCGTCAGCATAAAACAGAATCTAAGCCATGCCTGACAATAATATCCTCAAGGGGTGCTACATATAAACTAAACTGTATCGATCCTAAGACCGAACCCTGGGGGACACCACATTCAACTGGCTGTGCCTCCGATACCGCCGACCCAACACAAACTCTCATTGTTCTATCCTTCAAGTAAGATTTAATCCACTCAAGCACAGTACCATCAATTCTGAACCTACAGCGTAGCCTATGTATTAAGATATTGTGGTCGATTGTATCGAAGGCAGCAGACAGGTCAAGAAGAATTAAAATTACGTCATTAAGTCTGTCTAGAGCACGCAGCACATCATTCTGCACGCGCACCAATGCAGTCTCTGTACTATGAACCTCGCGATAAGCGGACTGAGACTTAGCATATAAATTGTTATTACACAAATATGAATTAATTTGAAGTAAGGCTGCCTTTTCAATCAGCTTAGATAAATAGGGTAAATTAGAGACTGGCCTATAATTTTTCAATGCATTACTGTCAAGACCTGGCTTCTTAAGCAATGGTCGAACAATGGCAGATTTACATGAATGGGCAAATATACCATTAGCGAGTGAAGAATTGATTATATGTGTAATAGTAGGGGCAATTTGATGCAAACACTGTTTTAACAAAGAAACTGGCATTGGGTCAAGCTTAGAGCATTTCACTGGTAAATTACTTATTAATTTCACCACAGACTCAATAGATATTATCTCAAACGACACAAACTAAAACTTGAAAATGTCAAAGGGTCTGATGGTTGAATAAATGGCAAACTCACGCGAATTCTATCAACCTTGGATCGAAAGAATTCTGAAAAAACATCTGGTAATATAGCAGGGTCAATATCAGGTTTAATCAAAGCCAATGCTCCCTTCGTACCAATGATACTATCAATGATGCGGTAAAGAGTTTTAGTATCAGCACCAACAATACGGTCTCTGTGATAGGTAGCATGAGCATCCCTCAGTTTACTCACATACATGCAACGAGCCGATTTAAAAATCTGTTCGTCTACAACAAGTCCGGATTTCCTCCATCGTCGCTCCAATCGCCGAAGATCCTGGCGTGCTTTAATGAATGCTTCTGTAAACCAGGGAGCACGGGCTTTGTCCAAAAACTGTTTGTGAACAACTGGTGCAAGATCGTCCATAATTCCGATTAAAGCACTATTGTAAGAATTTACAATATCAGTTGGACAACAGTCACTCATTGAAATTACCGATTGCAGCGATGACGTAAGTTTTTGTTGGAGTTCCAGTATATTGACGTTCGCAAGCTTTCTTGAAGACTTATAGTTATTTTCAATGGGAGTGGTCGTGTAAAAGCAGTCGAAAAATGAAGTGCCGCATGGTCAGATGGCAAAAGCCAGTCACATCTGATGTTAGAAACTCACGGGTCAGCTTCCCTAGTGATGATTAGATCCAGAGTGTGACCCTTACTGTGAGTAGGACCAATCACATGCTGTGTCAATGCCATAGAGTTGAGTAGATCAATAAACTTTGCAGCATCGTTATTAGTCGGATCATCCACATGAATATTAAAATCGCCGACGATAATCACTCTCCCTTGTGAGTGGATCAAACTCTCCAGCAATTTGGCAAATTCATCTAAGAAATTAGTAATGGCCTCCCTCGGCGGTCGATAAACAACAACAAGTCTAATTAAAGCTGCAAGCAGCGTTGGCGGGGCCCAAGCGATTAACAGGGTTTCCAGTTCGTGCAGTGATTTTATTATTTGCAAAATTTCAACTTGAAAACA
>LD357880.1:10460-21739 GCA_001465055.1 Ptychodera flava
TATTTGGTATGATGGGACACCTTATGACACCACATATTGTACCTCATTAATTATGCACATATCTAATTCTGAGCAAGCCAATAGAGCTGGATGTCCGATTTTTGGTTTATAGGGATAACTACAGGGTAGAAATCTAAATATGCCCATCTAAATATTAGACATCTACCATCGAGAACAAAAGAAATTTGCAGTAATTTGAATATTTAAGGAGATTAAGCAATTTCCACTATAAATAAAGAACCCCTGCCTCAAACTCCACAAAAGTTGCTTGACATATTTTGCCGTTGTCATGCCATTGCTTCGTTAAATAACCAGTTAATCAAATGCCTAACTGACAGGAGGAAATTCAAGACCATATTTGAATAGTAGTATATATTGTCCTCAAAATTACTCTATCATGGCCCAAGTACTCATTGCCTTCAGCAATACTGCCTTGTTATAATTATAATTAGCTTTATTTCAGGATATCATACCAAAAAAGTACACAATCCCATAGACTTTTTAAAAATACACAGCACACAAAAACGATACGATAATTATCGCCGTGTAAAGAAATTGAAAAAAAAACTATGACAATGTATTGCAATTCACTTTTCTCAAAAAAATTGAGCAAAAAGAATCATCAAGTTGAATATGAACAGGGAACAATATGTATCCATATGTTACCTTATGATAGTAATGACTTCGTCTGTCTGTCTCTGACTGTCTCTGTCCGTTTCTGTCTGTCTGCCTTGGTCTTTGTCTCCAATTATGTTACCCTAGTTCTCACTTTTCTAGCTAACGTCATGATAAATTACATTGCTTAAGGTTAATTCATTTCTCTACTTGGCACAGAACTGTCCGTCTAGACTTGATCATGGTTTATATTTACGTAAGACCGGAACTGTAAGCGCCACCTATGAAGAGGATTGTTACTACAAACCGGAAGGAACAACTGAATACTACTACTGTTCAAGCACAGAGAATGTTAAAGCTTCCTCCAATGTGCTTGTGTAGATGTTGACATAATATCTAAACACGTAGCAATATATGCTCTACTTGGAAATATAAACTTATGATCATAAAATGATACAATCCAGTTGCCTGTAAAATTGTATGTATGTATGTATGTATGTGTGTGTGTATGTATGTATGTATGTATGTATGTATGTATGTATGTATGTATGTATGTATGTATGTATGCAGGGCTCGAAATTAACTTTTTTCCCTGGTAGTCCCATTTGGCTACCATTTTCTGAAGTTAGTAGCCCAGCGACAAGGTCTGGTAGCCCATGCATGAATGAAGAGGTTTTTTGTAAAGGATATTTTTATTTAAACCTGGACAATGAACGATTTATATTGCATGATTCTATCCAGTAAGTGAGTTTTCTGGTCATTTTACATCAATACCTGCAGATCATAGCCTCAGGAGAACTGTATAGCATGTACAGTGGACAACGGTGACGCCTCAAAGTTTGACGACGCGTTGACCTATTCACACATACGCAGAGCTTATATGCAAATTTTGATGTTCGCAAGGACAACGACTGTTCACTCAGAATGTGTTAACATAACATGGCTAAAAATTGATAGATTGCCTATGAATTTCAGGATGACAACTTGGTACAGTCATGTTCCTAATACTTTCGTGGCAATTTTGACTATATTTCCCCACCATATCATGGGATGATCTTGTACATTTCGGAAAGCGAAATTTGTGGACTGCCCGACAGCTTTTTCTTTGCAGTTTGAATGATTTTGTGTCTAATTGTAATTGATAAATAGTGAATAAATAACTGTGAAAATGAATTTTCATTTGGCATCATTTCCCGAGCCTGTTATCCAAGTACATCAGTTCAGATAATGATATTTTTTTGAAAGTTTGTCGCAACAAAGTCGACATGTTTTTTCTCTGTCCAGCTTGGTTGACTGTATGAGCGTCTTTCATCTCACAGCAATCAACATCATGTCGCCCACTAAGCAATTTCATGTCCCAGGCTTTAGTAATCCGTGTGGGCTACCATTTCATTTGTTTTCGTAGCCCCTGGGAAAAGTTGGTAATCTGTGGACGCGGGACTACCGCTAATTTCGAGCCCTGGTATGTATGTATGTATGTATGTATGTATGTATGTATGTATGTATGTATGTATGTATGTATGTATGTATGTATGTATGTATGTATGTATGTATGTATGTATATCTTTGTATGTATCTATGTATGTATCTATGTATGTATCCATATATGTATCTATGTATGTATGTGTATGTGTGTATGTATATGTGTGTATGTAGGATAGATGGACGGATGGATCGACGATAGGATGGGTGAATGATTTTACGACAGAAAAAGAGAGTGAAGTCAGCGATTTTATTTACAATGAATAGTTAAAAATAATCTCTACGTCAATCAAAAGGACGAATTGTACAAGGTTACAAATTTACAATGGTGTGCAATGTGGATATATGTGGAGAGAGACTCACGTAGATGAAACGTCATAAACAACTACATCTGGCGAGTGTGTGATTAAGATATCACTATGGTCAGTGGTACACATAAACAACTTACTTATTTCTCAGAACATTGCAATAATCACACATGGTCAGGGTTATGTAATGATGAGTAAGTCATAAGCCATCAATTCTTTCAGAAAAAGAAATGCAATAGATATGCAGCCGATTTCATATCAACGTTTTCACAATTGCATGCACATCATAAACGGACGGCCTGTCTTCTTCTTAGATGCACACAAGATGTCTCTATAATCAAGACATAAAAATTACAAATCGTGTTTGAATTCTTGTAACTTTTTTCTCTATCATTTGCCTGTCTGTTCACAAGTAAGCAGTATATTAACCAGAATTCATAATGTTAATAGTGAACTCTCTCAGATGTCTTGTTATCGGCACATTTTGTGTGTATTTAAGAATACGACTTGAAGTATGTACAATAGCGGAGAGTGCGGCTGTCGAGGTTTAGAGAGAAAGATAATTAACATATATAACATATTAGTCTCGACCACTATTTCCTTTGTTTTTCTCGATCGTATGCAGTAGTTACTGGCTGGTCAATGCGAGTTTCATGTTCAGCCACCAGGTACGCGATCGGTCTGCAAAAATATATTGCGAGGGTGTAAAAGGGCCGTTTTTGTGGAGACTTAAAATACGGGTCCCATATACGTATAGCAAGAATACTTGGATTACACATTTTCCGTCAAAATCTTTCTTTGAAGGACAATTCTAAATTTCACCTCCCAAATATAGCATACTTGTAGCATTTTGACCCTCAAGGCTTCGAAAATGGCGGCGGCCAAACTGCCAATATTTCGACCAGTGAGACTTTTATAAATTTAACGTGTAAATTGTTCAGTCTCGTTCATATTGTAGTACGCAACGTCTCTTAAAACGGTATGCTATATTCACAGAGTGATTTCACTAACGCGGACTAGTATTTAGACATTCTAGCCATCTGCATCTGTAATTTTTTAGACACGAACACACGCACATCCACTTCTCAGGCAGCAACGATAAGTTTCGATTTTGCATTGAAATTAAGTAACAACATTGCTGTCGTTTACACATTGCAAGTGCTTCAAAATAATCTTGATTCAGCGAACTTCAGCGGAAGAATTCGTCGAATCCATTTCTGCGCATGCGTAACTGCATGATGAAAGTGGATTACATGCAAAAGTACATCACGCAGCACGGTATAAGCCTTTCTCAACATTTTTATTTTTGTTTTTGTTGCTATGATGTAGACCCAAATCTATCTAAAATGGGATTGACTATTTTGCACGATATAATTTGGTGATTCTAAAATAGCACCGATTCTCTTCAATCAATACTTTTCAGCAGAAACGTTAATCAAGCATTGTTGTGAAAGTTAATTTTGAGTCGGCCATTCGTGGGTCCGAGCCCAATGCGCTCCTAAAATATCTAAAAATGTTATTATAACGTTAACACAATACGGCATTTTGTAATATACCACTGGCACTGCTGAGTATCAACACAATAAGGTATATTGTAATATATTACTGCCCAAGGTTTTCTATTTTCATTATGATCAGGACTGGTCCTTCAAAATCATAGATCACAAATGTAAAACTAAATGTTATATATCAGATTGTGTAAAAGTCATATGATGATTTTTTTTGCGAAGTTCTTGTTCTACTGCGAAAAGTATGTTGAAAGTTTATAGTTAGCTTGTCAGCGCAGCGTCTATACGTGCAAAATGCACTGTTATTGTTTACATTTGGATTACGGCCGGACCAGAAATGTGTCAAAATATGCTTTTGGAATTAGAACAAGAAACTGTATAAAACATATATATAAAACTAAAAGATTGGGAAAAATCATCAACAGTTACAGCTACAGACCCTTCCGTCATAGGTTGTTTACCAGTAAATATGCCCAAACTGTAAGAAGTCGCCTTGCTTTTCAAACACGTAAGATTTTGAAAGACAATTGAACTTTCTTCAATGTTTACGAGTGACTTGGTCTGTCGGAGCAGACAATCAATACATGTATCATAGGTTTGTGCATCCGCAGCAGTGACGGCGCCCGGCAGGACTGCCATATCCTCAACAATCGACCAAGTGTTGATTTTTACTGTAATTTTGGCATGGAACTTGAACACATATAAACGTTGTATGCTTTATTTCTTTCATTTTTATTCATTTGACTGACGAACGTAGTCAAGAAGTGCCACAACCGAGCAGTACGACATTACGCATTACATACACTGAGCATTACATTTACCAGTCAGAAGCATACAGAGTAAATAAATCCATTCAAATCTCCTGGATGAAAGGCTAAATATGCCCTGCGAACACATGGCTAAACAGCGAGTGGAATGAATGAAGCTTTTTCATTGAATTATCTAATATATTTGAACTTTCAGTTTTATATTTCTGAGGGTCTTTACGTCGACTTCAAGGTTTGTGTCGTGAAAAGTTAAAAGACGTGCATTTTCTAAGAAGTAAAACTTGTCTTTGACAGAGACAGACGTCTAAGTGACACTACACTCCATTTTTTATCCGTACAATGTCAATAAAACAGATTGGCATCCCTGCATTATCGTGGGTCTAGCCAGCCTCTACAATCAAGTCAAGTGTTAGCTCTTCCCTTGTGTGTTCTGTCCAAACACTCAAATGAGTAGGTTCTTGTTTGGGACGTGCAAAACAGTTAACGTAATGTATAGGCGATTGTCAACCTTGGCTGACTGTAGTCGTAATTGTCGCATTGTCAGCTTTGTGCACATATTGTATATCCTAGAGGAAATTCAAAAACAACGGCAGTGTTTCACACAACCTCATTGCTCAATTCCTAGAGTCGACTATTCACCGACGCAATATTAGATTGCAAGAATTTTCATGTTGATTACGATAAGTATGATATATTTAAAGCAACATGCAGCCCTGATCGGTAAGTATAGATATGCTAGGTAAAGGTGAAAAAAGTCTCCTTTTAAAAGCATCGCATGATAATTATCGCCGTGGAATTTTGAACATGTAGAGAATTTGAAAACACAGAACAACACTATGGAATTTACTTTTCTCTGTGCTATATCAGATTGATGTATATTCGTTTAAATTAATATAATATAATATAATATAATATAATATAATATAATATAATATAATATAATATAATATAATATAATATAATATAATATAATATAATATAATATAATGTCATCATATCATACACATAATATTATGCAATTTAATAAATTGTAATTTAATCTAAAATAATATAGAACAGTATAAGATCAAATTAGACAACAGTGTAGCATAACATCACGTCACATCACATCGCATCATAAGATCATTTACTGAATAGTCTAATGAGTGTCCTTCTAAATCACAAAAAATGTATCTAATTTCTTCATTTATGCTAAAATTGACGTTGTCTAAAATAATATTCATGATGAATCGTTTTTTAGCCAAATATTCACTTTCTCTGCATTAATTTGTTTTCGGTTTTATGTGTAGGGAAATTAATAAGATTCTTCAAAACAGATTCAAGAATTGATGCGAATGTTTGTTCTCTTTTCGTTTTACAGTGACGCATGTTATGTTATTTTGGTTTCCCACAATTTATTTATTGTATATCTCTGTTTCTATATTTGACGCAAGACAGGTGTATAAATTAAATATGATTCGAATGAGGCAAGGTTTAATTTGAAAAATATTCATCGCTACAATATCGGAACTGTCTACATATAATTGAATACTCAAGCCGTTGTACGTTTATTGTGTCGCTTTCTGCAATTTTGGTGAGTATCTCAATATTTGCGAGACTTGGTCAAACCGGCTTTACTTCTTGCATCACATACCCTGCTTTCGCTCTAATGTTCAAGATAAAAAGAAATGCTGTCTGCTTAAAGTCAAAAGAACTAATTACTTGTCATTTCTCTGCACACAAAAAATGACTGAAATTCACGGCATGCATATATTCGAAATGATGGGCAAAAATTATCAGAAACCCGGTACAATACAGAGAAACATAATATACTCGTTACAACATATTTTCAAGTGCAGTGAAAATGTGTTAAAACTGTGAGACAGGAATTATCGCACCCGGCTATCGCAAAGGTCGTTATGGTGAGGCTGAGGCTTCGATAATCTTGTGATCATTAGAGAGATTATGATAGGCTGTTATATTCGATTTTCATTGGTCGAGATGCATATCCCAATATTCAGTTATTGTTAAAAGACATGCTCAAAGGAAAATCACACCGAAATCGGTAACCCTCCTCGATTCTTTGATTCAACATCTTTAGAGGGTCCTAAATGTTCTCCAAACACAGGGTTTTTTTTCCATGAACAAAGATTGAACATGTGACGTAAATATAAGAGTCATTCCATTTAAAAAAGTTACAGAAAATCGGGAAGAAAATACAAAGTCTTAAATACGGCAAACAGCCTACATTTTACAGTCTTTTTACAGTCCCGACTTTATTGAATGCAGGTAGATGCCGGTAAAGAGTTATCTAAGTCCCTACTAGAAGTGCTTCTATTACGGAAGAAAACGTATCTACTGGAATCACGGACGACAACGATTATTCTACTTTAGTTGAAGGCAATTTTCTGTACGACTGCATTTGTGCCGAGTGACGTTTTCCGCTAATCTGCCGGGTTTTTTTTTAAAAAACCCAATCACAGATTTAAATGCTACGTTAGTGAATTTTTTACTCTAGACTGGCTATCTCGTCACGATGGTATCCGAAATGTACATTATTTCGTTACCTTTATTGTCACAGAACGGAAACACAAGATCATGACCTGACATCAACCAAAAATGAAACCTCCCAGTCCTCACTTTCTGCTTCTGCTGCTGATTATTTCAATGTCCGATATCGGCATTGCAGAGCACGGGGACTGGAAGACATACGCTCGCTCCGAATGGAATGTCAACGAGAATTCAGTCAACAATGAGGTAATGGTGTCCAAACTTGAGTGCGACAGCATCAGTCGATTGCTTTAAAATGCACATTGGTTTCGATGAATTCTACTTAGCCAGTGGTAATGTTGGTGGGGAATACAGAGCCATTTAGTTCTGAAGGAAGGTATCAAAACGACTAATCTTGTAGGTGTATAGTTCACGATGATGATGATGATGATGATGTCGATGATGATGACGATGAAGACATAGTGGTGATGGTAGAGTGGTGGTAACGACGACATTATGAAAATGATGATTGCTGTCGTTATTGTTATTGCTTTTGTTTTTGTCATCATTATTATTATTATCATCTTCATTGTCAGCATTATTATCACCATAAAAACAAATTAACCAAATTAACTATCAACAACAAGAAAAACGACAAAAATAACCACTTAGGTATAAACACTAGAACTTGCACGAATAACGTCAAAATGGCAAATTCACAATATGTGGGGATTTTACAATTAAAGAATTGTCAGTTTGTGGATTGTCGAGAAAGTTCAACCAACAATGGCAATGTTTAACAGAACTTCGTTGCTTTATTTCTCAGGGTGGACTTATTACTAACACAACTCAAGAGTGCATGGATTGTCATGTTGATTACGATAAGCATGATATATTGAAAGCAATATGCAGCCCTGATCGCGATCGGTAAGTAGAGATATGCCAGCTATAAAAGAAATATGTCTCATTTTATACGTAACGCATGTTAATTATCGCAGTGGAATTTTGAACGTGTAGAGGATTTTTGAAAACATAAAACAATATAATGCAATTCCCTTTTTCAAGTAGAGAAGTATATGTATAGGAATAACATTTAGCCATTGCTCTCTCTCTCTCTCTCTCTCTCTCTCTCTCTCTCTCTCTCTCTCTCTCTCTCTCTCTCTTTGTCGTTGTCTGTCTCGCTCTCCCGTTATGTTACACTTGACTTGTTTTGACTTATCTATCGGTCATTTCAATCAAAATTGTAATCAGATATCACTAAAGAATAATTTATTACACCTCCTCGCACAGGATTGACTCTCTCGACCGGACCATGGTTCCTATTGGCGTAACGTCTTGACTGTAAGTGCCAACTATGAAGAAGATTGTTACTACAGCCCGGAAGGAACAACTGGATATTAGTACTGAATATTAGTTCTGAATATTAGTACTGTCCAACCACAGAACACGTTAAAACTATAACATCTTTCACCTCAAACCTAATGTAAACGTTCAAATTATCTGGCATTATTATTGCATTGGATGTAATAGATATTACGTAGCAGCATCTCCTCCTCGTGGAGAAATAAAAGCATGATCATTAAATACAACAATCTGGTTGTCGTATGTATGTATGTATGTATGTATGTATGTATGTATGTATGTATGTATGTATGTATTTATTTATTTATTTATTTATTCATTCTGACATCCAACAGGCATTGCCCAATAACTGGATGCAAACAGAGAAAAATTAAAACATGAAAAAGACAAATTACAACATGCAGAAACTAATTTAAAAAAGGCACCAAACAAGTAACAACAGAGACTGACAAACATCAAAAACTCTCGGTAGTAAAATGACTATCAGCAAGAGATAATAAAACAGATGACACTTGTGTTTTAAAAGCACTAAGACTGGTAAACAAATCAATATCAAAACGATAGACACTATTTAAAAGTGATATTGCCCGAGACGAAAAACAATATTTAGACAGGTTAACGCGGTGATTTGGTATCCGGAAAAGGTCAGAAGACCTGAGACGCCTTGGGGGCACAAAGAAAGTGAAGGAGCTATTAATACCTGGACAATCGGTGATGAAATTGACACACTTGTGAATAAAACAAAGATCTAAAACTTGACGACGAATAAAAAGAGGCGAAAGTTTAAAATAAGAACATAATATAAAATAATTATCAACATTGTACTTCATACCCTCCTTAAAACAAAGAAATTTAATAAATTTCTTCTGAACTCGTTCAATTTTGTCAATGTACGACTTCTGGTGTGGAGACCACACTACTGTCTGTCTGTCTGTCTGTCTGTCTGTCTGTCTGTCTGTCTGTCTGTCTGTCTGTATGTATGTATGTATGTATGTATGTATGTATGTATGTATGTATGTATATATGTATGTATGTATGTATGTATGTATGTATGTATGTATGTATGCATGCATGCATGCATGCATGCATGCATGCATGCATGCATGTATGTATGTATGTATGTATGTATGTATGTATGTATGTATGTATGCATGCATGTATGTATGTATGTATGTACGTACGTACGTACAAAGACTGAACATAGACACCCAAAAATAAAAAAGTCCACTGCAGTGCAAAGTGTAACAGTATAAATCCAGCCTGGCAGTGAGACAAAGTTTTGAAAACTATACTGCTGGAGTTTCCAAAGTACTGAAGTAACACGTCTGTGACAGGGTTCCAAAATTGGCTGACTAAACCACGCTGCCCCAGTATTTACACTATAGTTATATAAGAAAACAAAGAACAATCTAGAACTCCTATTGATATACTAATCACTGCTCCAAAACATCTCAACCTGTGACTAATTTGAATGTCTACGTCATGTAAGACAGTCACCTTTAGAATGTTCTAGTTTAATTAAACTCAAGAGTGTGAGAAAAAATGATCTACATAACACCTAAAATATTTAACCAGATATAAACTGAATATGCTCACGTGTTTTACAACAGGTTCATTAATAGTAGTACGCTTCACAGAACAATAAGATATATGTTATCAATGTATGTAGCAGGTTTTTCAACTTCGCACAGTACTCTCAGAGTTTAATCACTAATTACAAAACTTCATTTAATATGCAATTAACTTGACACTGCTCAATGCTTTATGGAACAATTAGATATCCACCAGATCAACATTTGTAGCACGTTTTATTTAATTTAATGCTGTAATTTTAGAGTAATGTCACTAATTACAAAGTTCATTAAATATGCAAATGAACCCTAAATTAACTTGACACTGTTCAATGATTCATAGCACAATTAAATATTTATCAAATATATAAAACATCTGTAGCAAGTTTCATCAAATTTAACGCTGTAATTTTGGAGTTATATACCTAATTACAAAGTTTATTAAATATTCAAATGAACCCTTAATTAACTTTACAGTACTAAATGCTTTACAACACAGTTAGATATCTGTCGTATCAGTATGTGCAGCAGTTTTTATCACATTTGATGCAGTTATTTCGGAGTTATATGACTAATTATAAGACTTCATGAAATATGCAAATGAGCTGATTATTAACTTGACACTGCTCAATGCTTCTCAGTACAATTGGATATTTATCAGATCAACATCTGTAGCAAGTTTCATCAAATTTAACGCTGTAATTCTAGAGTTATATCACTAATTACAAAGTTTATTAAATATGCAAATGAAACCTTAATTAACTTAACGCAACTAAATGCTCTTCACCACAATTAGATATCTGTCGGATCAGTATCTGCAGCAGATTTCATCACATTTGGTGCAATTATTTTGGAGTTATATCACTAATTACAAAACTTCATAAAATATGCAAATGACCTATTTGTTAACTTGACACTGCCAAATGCTTCTCAGTACAATTAGATATTTATCAAAACAATATCTGTACTCAATTTCACTCACCTGGGTGCCGTAATTTCAGAGTTATATACCTATTTACAAAGTTCATCAAATATGCAAATGAACCCTTAATTAATTTCAAACTACTAAATGCTTTACACTACAGTTAGATAAAAATTGGATCAGTATCTGTAGCAGATTTCATCACATTTGGTAAAATTATATCAGAGTTATATGACTAATTACAAACCTTCATAAAATATGCAAATGAGCTATTT
>LD357901.1:0-12585 GCA_001465055.1 Ptychodera flava
TACTGCAGCCAATGTATTTCGATGGCCGAGGGGAGCCAGCTACTCTTATTTCAAATGTTTAAATGGTCGCGAACAGTGCAAAACCTGCCAGTGCCTTGCCTGCAGTTCATGGCATGAGGACGTCCGTAAAGCAGGAAGTCGGAAGTTGAAACCTTTGACCTTTACGTTGTTTATATGTGGGCAAACTTGTAAACATATTTCCCAGGGACAAGCCTGATTTTGACTAGGGTCAAAGTTCGTGTGGTTAAGCGTGGTTCTCTCAATCGGGTGGTGTTGCTAAGGTTTTGTCTGCTCACCGTCCGTGGGTGGAGGGACGATGGTCTGCCTAATGTCTGCTGTGCGTTCTCGTCTCGATAATTTTGCTGTATGTTTTCTCACAAACATTAGAAATTCGTTTAAGTTTTAAGAAACATTTCGTTCGTGTAAGGAAATCATATAGTAAGTACTTCTTGCGCTGGTGCAAACTCTACGAAATATTATGATATCAACGATGTTTTCCATGATAGTTTACAAGGTTTCTTGTCTAAATTCGCGGAAATCATCAAGAATATCTAAAAAATACTACACGTAATTATGACTACATTTTGTATGTGTAGAGGTGTTGTTTGCCGTTCCGAACGTATGTTCTACACGTACGCGACGTATGGTTATCACTGATCAGCTGACGATGGAACGTAATTACGTGTAACTAAACTTCTCCATAACGATATGTTACCAGCAGACATGGAGATAATAGAGAGTGAATAGAAATGACGGTGACTGGTTTAAAAAATTCACAGTGCTGGTAAAAATTCTCACAGGCTTCTTAACGTAGTGGCCGACATCATCGGTGATGTCAGTTTGTGTTTCGATGTTGCGAGGTCACCGCTCAGGTGACTTTAGAGACGGGCTACACTGAGCCTCGTCAATCGCTTGTACGCCAGAAAAAGAACGGTCTGCGAGTAGCCATGTCGCAAAAAGCTGGGAAAACGGCGATAGCTTGGTGATTTTCGAGCGGATTTCTGGTGGTGGTAGGCTCCTAATAACCATGTTGTCGATGAGTGTTGGCAATTTGGGTGGAAAATATGGACCCAAAGCTATCCTAACAGTATAAACGAAGTTTTATAGCCCGTGCGCCGCTTCTTTCGGGAATTTTGTGCACTAACACTGCTGCATAAGGCACGATTGCTTGGTCGGTCGATACTTTCTGGGTGGCATTTGTTACATGGAGCAGGACCATGTCTGCTTCGTTATGTTAGAATTTGGCGCTTGGCAACGAAAAGCATGCGCGTTTCCAGTGTTCCTTTCGATCTAACTTCCCGTTTATTTTTGAATAATGAGCAGTGTTTGTTTGCGCATATCATGAATATATAAGCGTCTGTGCTGCGGCATTTTGTAATACTGACGTGTTTTGTAATAACTTACGCAAAATGTAATAAGGGGTATCAGCATTTTGTAATAACTGACGCATTTTGTAATAACGTCTGCAGTATTTTGTAATAAACCAGTCTACGCGTTTTGTAACAAGGGTATCAGCATTTTGTAATAAAAAATTGTCTACGCAAAATGTAATAAGGGTATCAGCATTTTGTAATAATTCGCACTTTGTAATAACAGTTAACGCATTTTGTAATAATTTTAAAAACTTTCCGCAGCTTTAAAGCATTAACAGATATTTTATTGACTTTGGAATGGTATTACAAAGTGTCCGTTTACTCGCTAAAGTAAGTACAAATATTGATCGCTCCCTTACTTCCATTTCAAATTAGAAAGACTGAATTTTAGATAGCTGTCAATCAGTATTTTTACTAACTGATCATTGAGGCACTGCCGGGTAACTACTAGATTTTGACTAGTTTATTATAATATATTTGAGAGAATCATTGGTATACAGTCAGTTCATTTATTAAACAGAGGATAATGACATTCTTTCTGATGTATTGCAGACAACCAGCAATCAACAGGTAGATACTCTGATAAAATAAAATATAATAACATAAATTAAATTATTATACATCTGCCTTCGCAAACAATAGAATCGAGCTTCCTAAAAAACGGGCACGTAACGGGCATGCAATAACACCTTTACGTTCATATTTGATGATAAACAGTGCGTCATTGAATGAAACTCCATACTGTACTTTGAAAATAACTTCTGATAAAAGAAACAGAACTAAATGTATTACGACAGTTTGAAGGTAAAAAATATAATGAGGTAATAACGAAAGTTAACCAAGACGGCACTGTACAAATATGGCACGACATCGCTGCTGGGCTCGTACATCGAATGTTGGATGAGCACGCAATGTAAACAAAGATGGCGCTTACCCTTAACCCGCTCGCAGTTAAGAGGGCGATGCAGAATATGCCTCTAAAGTGTATGGAATAATGCATTGGAAACGACGGATGCATACATTCTTAATAAAAAAGGAGATTTATGATAATAATTATTACGAAAATACCGCAAAGTAAGCACTCAGGCATTATTGCAACGCATCGCCCGACGCGCTAAACGCGCGCTATTGACTACATGTATGTGTCTTTATACATTCTTTGCGTTATTTTCGTAATAACCTGAACTAAACTGAAGTAATCTAAAGTAAAAAAAAACTAAAACAAAACTAAATAAACTAAACTAAACTAAAATAGTAAGAATAATCTGATGTTTTAGTGATTTGACTTGTTTAGCTACGAAAGCGGAAGTATATCTGACCTGTTGAGTATGTATGTATGTATGTATGTATGTATGTATGTATGTATGTATGTATGTATGAATGTATGTATGTATGTATGTATGTATGTATGTATGTATATATGTACGTACGTACGTATGTCTGCATCTATGTGGGTAGGGAGGGAGGAAGGGAGGGAGGGAGAAAAGAGTGCCTGAGTATGCATGTCTATTTATCTATCTATCTATCTATCTATCTATCTATCTATCTATCTGACTAACTGTCTGTCTGTCTGTCTATCTGTCTTTCTATGGCTGTTATCGTTTAATGACAATGGCAGATATTTGGCAGGTATAACCATTAGGATACCGAATCAAATGTAGCTTAACCATAGTATTGCAGGGGAGCTTATCCTAGCTCGTTGGCTAAACAAATTTTATCATAGGGCGATAGCGAGGATTCAAAGGAGGAACACATCGGGAAAAAAATAGATCTCAGAAAACAAAACCTTGGCTCAGTAGGTATGAATTGTCACCTTTTACATACAAGGGAAAGTGGCTGGTCAGTCGATAGAGTTTTATTTTGTCCTTGTAGTCTAGTCGGAAGGTAGGGTTCCCATGCATCCCATGGATGTATTTTTAACCTACATTTTTGTAATCCTTAGGGTCTATATTTAATGAATTTTGATGTTCCCAAAATCAAATAGTGTCCCATGGGGTTCATTTGGCGCTATCTTTGCCGCCATTTTGGCCGCCATCTTGGATTTCAACAATAGGGTAGGGGTCACGTATTTACCGCTCGACGGAAACAGAAACAATAAAACACTATAAACGTTACATTTTTAGAAAGCAAAGATCATGGCCTTTTCATTAATATATAACTTAATAGGGATAAATTAAATATTCGAACGTCGATAAGACTTTATATCGGCCATTGACTGTAAATCGTAAAATTTGCTAAATTTCACACCCAATAATTAAGTTCCCGTTCCTCCAAACAATTTTTCATAAGGTATTCATATCTTTTTTGGAAGAAATCGATGCAATAAACAAGAAAAACAACATTAAAAGTATGTGTCTTGAGATTTAGTGGGTGCATGAGCTGTTTTCTTATTACGCAGTATGCTATATATCCGTGTGTAACATAAGGGGTAGGGGTAATGTTTCCCTTTCAGTTGCGAATCATGAATGATGAAACCATTAAAATGTTACATTTTTTGAATGTGCTGCATCAGATCTTTCTAAAAATATATAAATTAATGGGGAAAATGTGCATATTTAAAAGTTACACAGCTTAAACCTTTCGGTTTGTGTCGATTTTAAGTGATTTTTTAAGAACGAAATTACAACATATGGGGTAGGGGTAATGTTTCCCTTTCTGCCTCGAGCCATGAATTATGAAACCATATAAATGTTATACTGTTTGAAAGCTCTGAAATAGGCCTTTACAAACATGTATAGTTTTATTGGGAAATGTCCATATTTTAAAGTTACAAAGCTTATGCCTTTCAGTTTGTGTTGATTTTAAGTGATTTTTTAAGAACGAAATTACAACATATGGGGTAGGGGTAATGTTTCCCTTTCTGCCTCGAGCCATGAATTATGAAACCATATAAATGTTATATTGTTTGAAAGCTCTGAAATAGGCCTTTACAAACATGTATAGATTTATTGGGAAAAATTGCATATTTAAAAGTTACAAAGCTTAAGCCTTTCAGTTTGTGTCAATTTTAAGTGATTTTTTGAACAAAAATATGCACAAAAGAGTTAGTCCGTTGGCCAGGTATCGAAATCATCCCCTCTAAGGCATTTTACCCACTATGATTTTCTGTTAGCTAGTATTGTCAGCTGTTATAATCTGCTTATTTTCCATTTAACTGATGGTGTGTGAGAGTGTAACGACTTGTTTGTGAAGAGCTGTCACGCCCTCAGTAGTAAAATAGGAATGGGTTAGGGGTAACATATTTACCGCTAGTCGGAAGCAAAAACAAAAAGTACCATAAACAATACATTCTTAGAAAGCCCAGATGATCCCCTTACCATTGGTATGCAACTAAATGGGGATAAATTGGTATTCAAACATCGATTAGATTTTATATCGGACATGAAATATAAATTGTAAAATTTGCGTAATTTCAAACCCAATAATTAAGTTCATGTTCCTCCAAACAATTTTCACAAGGTATTTATATATCATTTGAAAGAACTTAATGCAATAGAGAAGTAAAAAACATTAAAAGAGTGTATCTTCTTGAGACTTATGGGGTGCGTCGATTGTTTTCCTAATATATGGTATGCCGTACATCCCTCTATAATATACATTTAAGGGATAATGTTTCCTTACCTACCAAACGCAGCGAATAAGGAAGCCACATAAATATCATATCTCTTAAACACTAACGCAGTTGTTATTCCAACAAGATATGGCTTGATGGGGTAAACTCAAAAATTATGCAGTGACAATGCCTAAACTCAAAAGTTTGTGTTACTTTACTGACATTTACTTGTTAAAAGGAACATAGAAAATACTCTATAGGTATTAAATAGCACTAAAAAGTTAAACTGGTGGTTAATAAAAGACGTTTCACTCATTTCAATAACTCAAATTAGGGAAAGAAAGTTAAAAGCTATAATATGTCAAAAATTATATATTCCAAACCCACAAACACTAAATTGGATGTCATAGTCGTCATGCTAAGTTGATATGACAGCAACAACAATCAATCCCTTTTCTTTAATTGTATCGCGAGAGATATTTAAGTAATAAAGCACCACTTTGAAAGGATACCACACGGTTTCGACCGGTAAACAACATATACGCACGAACTTCAGTCGTGTGTATAAGGAGTGAAATGGTAAAAACCGACCTCGAGTAGTGTACCCAACTTATAGGGGTTGTTTATCGCTATATTATATCAGAATATTGAAACTTGTGATGACAATAAAAACAATGTGAAAGAAACCCACTTTGGAGATAGGAATGACCAACTTTACAGTATATCGTAAATATATGCACAGTCACGTGACCGTCTTGGCAAACCAGAGCTCACTATTAATAGTGTTACTTTTAATACCACACGGGAACACGAGAGAATCTTTTATCGCTCAAAACCAATCACCATTAATCCACAATATAGGTTCTCCATACTAAGATAAGATGGATCGACAACATTTTACCTTTCTTACCAGAAAACAAGAGATCATAACCAATTTTTCGAAATTATTTTACAACGAAGAACACTATATACTCCCAATGAGGATTATATTTTCGACTGGGTACTAAAATGCAATAGCAAATAATTCTGGAACTAAAACCCGAAAAGCCAAATGTCACAGAACGCATTCAAATTACGCAACGAAATAGTAAACAGAAGGCGAACAAACGCTGTCTACACCAAGCAATGAGAAGGCGAGACAAACCTCAGAAAGTGACTAAAAAGGCTTATATTCCCATTGACACCTCAATGGTTAAAATGCCTTGTGAGTGAATCTATCATTAGTTTCTTATCATTGATGACATTTAACCAATGTTAGACCCTGACGTCTTTGAAGCAAAGACCCTAAAAACGGACGTTTTAGGGTCAATGCTTGAAGATACCATTCCCACCAGCATGATCGAATCAGAGAGACTAGCTAACTTTAGAGCTAGATCAGCCATCAGTAGCTGAGAAAAAATAAGTCAACATAATCATCAGAGTCAGGCGAGCTAGACAACGGCTTCACACATTATACTCCACAGAGAGGACATTCTCACACAATTCACAAAAAGTGTTCAAAAGCTTCGTTAAAGGCATTGTTCGCGATCCCAGGGACGGGCATGGCTGGTTGCGTGGCAAATGCAAAATATTAGTCATGGTGAATCAAGGTGTAATCAAGTAATAGCTTATTTATAGATAGGGAAAATCCTAATCCTGATAGTAATGATGTAATATAAACTTTGTGAAAAGTTGAGAAAATTTGCCACGTCTTTGATTTGTACGTTTTACATTCCATGTTGTACAGTACTGCCTTTACTATACATGAACATTCAATACATCCGGCAAGTATTCTGTGCTGTTCTTTTATAGTAAGGTCCCCGCAGTCCGAGATTAATAGAATCTCACACCCCCAAGGACATGGGATCAGATTTCCCACACGAGTTGGGGATATTTTGTCTCACACTCGCCTGCGGCTCCTGCGAGACAAAATATCCCCAATCAGTGTGAGAAATCTAATCCCAGGTCCTTGGTGTGTGAGATTCTTTTTCTCACATGACCACAAAATGCGTTAAATTCACATTGGACATGTACAACATTATCCAAAATCGTGACAAGTCTATCGTCTGCCACTGTACTTTGACCTGCTTACTTTGTAGTTCTGGTCTGTGTGTTACTCGTCGTGCCATTGGATAACCTTTTGCACGTGGAACAAAACAGACTGTTTATCATCCAATCAGAGCTCGTGTAATATTTACTACAGAGTGTGGGACGGTTTCTGAGAGTGTGGGATCAATTTTTCCCACACTGTCGATCCCGCACTCCCAGCGGCCAGGAATGTGAGAAAAGTCTTTCTATAGTGTCAACCATTCTCTTCGATTACTGTAATCTACTTCAATAAATTCCCATTTAACTCATTTGTATGATTACAGGGAAGCCTAAGCCTATCTCTTACAATCTAAGATTTGAGATATTTGACAACAACATGCAATTTTCATATTTTTCATAGGCCTAAATAACACACAGAAGAAAGTCATACTCAATTATTTGTCCAATTGAAAGTCAAATTTTCACCGAATCAAGTAGAGGTGGCCATCTGTAAGCCAAACGAGAATTAATATTAGCAAAGATGGATATTAATTGAGCCTTTCTCATTTCCGATTCAGTTACTCATACAACGGGGTATAAGCGAAAGCCAACAGTATCGAATGTGTTGAAACCTAAGTTGGTCCTATTCAGTACCACGTAGCCTACAGGTACACCTTAAAGAATACTTACCAGGCCAAAATACCGAGTGTTGAATTCCTTCAAAAGTGGCAACACCTGGAAAGACACTGCGGCAACCATTTATCACCCTGATCTCTAACTATTTACCTCTACACGCAATAAAGCACCGGGACTCAAGACAGTTGTACATCATAAACTTAAGAGAGCGATCGAAGACACTCGCTACACAGAACGCATGATGGAAGGCTGCAAGGACGATTCTTCAAATAGGCAAAAAAGAGGCTAAAAACAACACAACCATTCACAGCAAGGACGATAGGTCGGGTTTTCTTCCTATACTACGGTACAAAACCAAACCAAAGGGTCTTTCAAAGGCCACCGCACCTCCCTTAAAGTCCGGCTCGAAATGGACTGGGATCATGATTAGTGCCAAGTTTTGTTGAGCGTTTTGGGGCATGGCTCTGCATAATGAGTCTGTTGGTAACGGTTGCGATCGTTCGCATTATCTGCGGATCTGTTTGCTCTCAAATCACGCTCAGGCTCGGACTAATATAGATACGTACAGCCTTCGTTTCCAGGTTCGTTTCAGTCAGGCCATGGCAAATACTCGAATTAAAAAAGAAAGGAAAACTATCAACTTAATCAAACAAGAGTTTGCTTGAATGAATTTACCGAAGTTTCAGGCCGTATCAGCGTTCATTATGTGAATGATTCGGCTACTGACCGCCATGTACATACTGAATATAGGCGCCGTCTTAAGTCGAATAATTATCACGAAAGTAAAACGTTTATATCTTGGCTTTCTAAGAATGTATTGTTTACGGTACTTTTTTGTTTTTGTTTCCGATTAGCGGTAAATATTTTACCCCTAACCCATTCCTATTTTACTACCGAGGGCGTGACAGCTCTTCACAAACAAGTCGTTACACTCTCACATACCATCAATTAAATGGAAAATAAGCAGATTATGACAGCTGACAATACTAGCTAACAGAAAATCATAGTGGGTAAAATGCCTTAGAGGGAATGATTTCGATACCTGGCCAACGGACTAACTCTTTTGTGCATATTGTTCAAAAAATCACTTAAAATTGACACAAACTGAAAGGCTTAAGCTTTGTAACTTTCAAATATGCAATTTTTCCAAATAAAACTATACATGTTTGTAAAGGCCTATTTCAGAGCTTTCAAACAGTATAACATTTATATGGTTTCATAATTCATGATTCAAGATAGAAAGGGAAACATTACCCCTACCCCTTATATTATAATTTTGTTTAAAAAATCACTTATAAAATTGACACAAACTTAAAGGCATAAGCTTTGTAACTTTCAAAGGTTTAAGCTGTGTAACTTTTAAATATGCAACTTTTCCCCATAAATCTATACATGTTTGTAAAGGCCTAGTTCAGAGCTTTCAAACAGTATAACATTTATATGGTTTCATAATTCATGGCTCGAGGCAGAAAGGGAAAGATTACCCCTACCCCATATGTTGTTATTTCGTTCTTAAAAAATCACTTAAAATCGACACAAACCAAAAGGTTTAAGCTGTGTTACTTTTAAATATGCACATTTTCCCCATAAATTTATATATTTTTAGAAAGATCTGATGCAGCACGTTCAAAAAATGTAACATTTTAATGGTTTCATCATTCATGATTCGAAACAGAAAGGGAAACATTACCCCTACCCCTTATGTTACACACGGATATATGGCATACCGCGTAATAAGAAAACAAGCTCATGCATCCACTAAATCTCAAGACACATACTATTAATGTTGTTTTTCTTGTTTATTGCACTGATTTTTTCCAAAAAATATATAAATACCTTATGAAAAATTGTTTGGAGGAACGGGAACTTAATTATTGGGTGTGAAATTTAGCAAATTTTACGATTTACAGTCAATGGCCGATATAAAGTCTAATCGACGTTCGAATATTGATTTATCCCTATTAAGTTATATATCAATGAAAAGGCCATGATCTGGGCTTTCTAAAAATGTAACGTTTATAGTATTTTATTGTTTCTGTTTCCGTCGAGCGGTAAATACGTGACCCCTACTCCATTGTTGAAATCCAAGATGGCGGCCAAGATGGCGGCAAAGATAGCGCCAAATGAACCCCATGGGACACTATTTGATTTTTGGAACATCAAAATTAATTAAATATAGACCCTAAGGATTTCAAAAACGTAGGTTAAAAAAAATCCATGGGGTACATGGGGACCCTACCTTCCGACCCGACTATTGTCTATGGGATGATTAAAATAAGTTATTATTCAGTATTTTAATTGACTGCTTCCCTCCCATCTTAAGATCTTATTGCAGTAAATTATAGAAATCAACTTTAGAAGCACATATCATACGTATAGAAGTTGCTTAGAATACTGCAACCTTTCGTACGTTTATTTTCCCCTTTAAACCTTTGCACCCCAAGGCCCTGGGGTGGAGTTGACATTTGGGAAGTACCAAATGTAGCAACGCCCTAAAAATCAGACCGAAACCCTCAAAATGTCACAAGGGAACCATTTCTTGATAAGGTGGGTTTCTTGGCATTTACATCATTAGTATAATAAAATCATCTACCATGATATCTGACTTCTTAAATTAACAAAGACTGTCCCAATTACCATTATATTTTTGCAATCACCGTAAAATACTTTGTGCCAAAAAATATGCAAGTTATGGTCACGTGACCTCATTAAGTATTCAAAATGGCCGCCAATATATAAACTATTGTATTTTTTAAACATATTTCTTTATTTTCATGGGAATTCCTCATTAATTCATCATTTTTCATCACCAAACCTGTTTTCTTTCACCTCAGTATGAACCGAAATGAAATTGTGACACAAATTTTGAAAAAACACTGATATTTGTATCATTTTGACCTGCTAAATGTAATGTTAACAAAGGCTCCGTATAATTATGAAATATTTCCCACAGTAAGTATGTATATTTTGAATGAAAATGACACACTTGTCCCAAAATATGCTTATACCGGTCATTTGACCTAATAAGGTATTCAAAATGGCCGCCAACAATATATATATATATATATATATATATATATATATATATATATATATTTATTTATTATTTATATATATATATATTATATTTATCATTATTCTTACATGTTTTCCAATTTTCCAGTAAAAGATAATCGATATTTTATCATATCCCAATGCTAAATCACATTTTATAGTCCCATTACCATGGGCTTTGATGTAAACTTTATACATTATGATAAACTTTACACAGATTTGATAAACCGTACATAGATATTCTTGTCTTAACTCATAAGTCAAGACTTACACACAGCGCCCTTGAATAGGGGTCAGACAGATCAAGTTATCCTATTTTATATCATCTGACTATTGAATTTATCAAACTTACAAGATTACAAGATATTTTTGAATTTTAGTATTACAATTGCCCAAAAATATGCAAATACTGGTCACATGACCTCATGAAATATTCAAAATGGCCACCGGTATTATAAATTTACATTGATTTTCACATATTGCTTCTCTTTCTGACGACATTCTAAAGAATTTATCACTTCCCATTTCTCAATTATGTCTAAATTTATATTAGACTCTGTTGTCTACAACTGATGGTTCCAGGAAAATGTTTGTAACATCATTTTTATGAACCCAATAAAAGCTTAGTTCAAATCACAGTGTACACTAACATTACAATCATTTTGCATAACTCAGAATTTGATTATTCGAGTTTTGCAAACTTCAGCCGATATACATGAAAAAACATAAGACTACACAATTTTATTGTAACCAAAAACACTAATTATTGTTTTTCTTTCGTAAAAAATGTAAAAATAATGTAGCAACGCCCTAAAAATCAGACCGAAACCCTCAAAATGTCACAAGGGAACCATTTCTGGATAAGGTGGGTTTTGTGGCATTTACATCATTAGTATAATAAAATTAGGTCTTAGAACACAACACTATCAATGTTGATGATTTCGCTGTCTTTTATCAAATTCTGAGCTCTGCATGTCATCTCCAAGCCTTTCTCTTTCCATCCACCAACAGTAACATTGGAGAGAAAAAAATGCAGAAAGGTCTGCCGTATATTTGCTTTTCAAAGTACAGTACCGTATGTAAAACCTACTAAAACTTTCTCAGGTTGTTCTCACAATTATACATCGCATACACTAAATCTCATTCTGTCTTCAATTGCATTTTGACTGTCAAGTCAGACCCCCCTACATGACGTTGGTAGTGCGATATAATATCGACATCATTATATGCTATTACATTTTTACGTATTCAGAAACCACAAAGAATTTTGAAATACATACAATATCAGCGGATGTTTATAATTATTACAAAATGCGTTAACTAATGTTACAAAACGCGTTTTATTACAAAACGCTCGTACCCTTATTACAAATCGCGTAAACAATATTTTATTACAAAATGCTGATACCCTTATTACAAAATGCGTAGACTATTTTATTACAAAATACTGATACCCTTATTACAATTTGCGTAAGTTATTACAAAATGCGTCATATTACAAAATGCCGCAGTACAGCGTCCACTAGGTTTACGGACGTCCTCGGGACACGTTTCCCAAGATCTTCATACCTTCTCCTTTTTCATTAACATCACTATCTTTCCGATGTTGATCAACCTCTGATAAGTCCACGGATTAGCATAATTAGTTGTGTTGACTAATCAATTACAGCATGTGTGTATGAGAGATATACGTCCTTGCAATGGAGTGTAAAATAATTAAAGAGTCAAGAGGCTATAGGTTAGGCTATATAGTCATTTATTTTATTTACTACGATCAGTCAGAGCATGAAGAAAAGGAGAGGGGCTGACAGTGACAGAGAAAACTGAGAAAAACTCAATAATAAGCTTATCAATATGTATGGGCCGCCTATGCAGAAACTGGAATTACTGCAGAGAATACTTTTCAGGACATCACATGTGAGTCTCTAAGGTAACAAGTAGGACGTTTAGGAAATCTTTTCA
>LD357901.1:12619-49672 GCA_001465055.1 Ptychodera flava
CTGTGATAAATAATGGTACACTGGGTGATAAGGGGAATTGGGTTCATAAAATTAATTGAGATACTAGTAGAATTAATTTTAAGCACATAACATTAATTTGAAGGCATAAACATAATTCGATGCATAATGAGTTAGTACTGCACTATATAACACTTAGCCTATTTGGGATGACTGCATTAAATAAAATAAAAAATACTTCAAAAATTATTTCTGGTCTATATAAAATTAATTCTAACACACTAAAATTAACGGAAAATATAATTTTGACCATAATGGCCCAAATATACATTATGTTTACTATTCATCCTAGAATGAAGGCAAATAAATTACAATTATTATTATTATAGAATAAATTTCTTAGTTGTTACTTAGAAATCCATTAAATAAATAAAAAACAGTGAATTATGTTTTAGCATAGATCCTCTCGAGGGTCTATGGTTTAAAAAAAACTGTGGTTCCAAAATTGTTACCAAGGCAACATAAAACAAAAATGAACATGGAGTTCATGCCGTGATAAATACACTAAGGAGGGCATTTGCATAGTTACCGGGATTACTTTTAATGGAATTTGGAAAAAAAAATTGAAATTTTAAAATGCAAATAGGTTACTATGGAAACACAGGGCAGTAAAAATTGATATCATGTTTTGTCGTTCTAACCCAAAATAACCCTTTGGTATAATATTTCTGTTGATTACTAGATTTTTACACTGGATATTTGGTCTTTCTAACCCAAAATATCACTTTGATATTACACATTCTGTTGATTACTGGATTTTAGGTGAAATCTTTAAAAAACTGGTAATTTTTATTCCTGAATGGTTGCTATGGAAACATCTCACATTAAAATGAGTGTGATATTTTTTGGTGTGCAAACCAGAAAAACCCTAAGGGGGTGATCAAATGTTTACATCGATCAATCGTTCTTTAATAGGAATTAGGGAAAAAGTAACATTTTCAATCCAAAAATAGTTACCATGGCAACTCAAACATTAAAATAATTCTGGTTTTTGTGTTCTCTGATCCGAACTCCCCCACTAGATAATTTTCATATGAAATCAAAGTAACTTTTCATGGGATATTAGAAAAACAAGTTAAAACAATTATTACAAGTTTAGGGGCTATAAGTATTATATAGAAATCTAATAACAGTTCATTGAAGCTGTGGGAATTCTGAAAAAGAGGTGTTGTTTATTTTAATTTTGTCAATAGTGGTGACTTCTGATTGTCATACGTATATTCTCTCCGCCCAGTTAGATAGGTGTTTCTTTTGACATCACTACCCTTATGAATATTCATATACTTGCAAAAACCAACAGTCTTTGTGTCTGGCAGTGCGTGCTCACAGCTGCTGAGCTGCACAGCGTAGCCTTCAATTGCAGGACCATCGTGGTAGTCGTGGGTGCCCACAACCAAGGCACAGCGACTGTGGAGAGTCTATGCCAGTGGAATGTTAAACATATCTTCAGCGTGGCATTTGTAGTTGTGGCAAAGAACCATAAATCCTCTCCCTGTGCTGACGTTGTTGGGTTTTATTTTGTTCATGTGCATTAACTGTAAGCAATCGAGGAAGTTTTGGGATGGAAATAGAGCAAAAGCATGAGTTTTTCCACGAAATCTGTGCTGCAAATATAACTTCACGCATGCGCACTCGTCTACATGCGCAATTGAGTCTACTTGCGCGTGAATGTGTCGTCTGTACACTACATGTCGTGCTATAATCATGTCGTTGAGCTTTGCATATTGACAGAAACTGGAATTACTGCAGAGAATATCTTTCAGGACATTACATATGAGTCTAAGGTAACATGTAGGACGTTTAGGAAATCCTTTAAGGAAGTTCACCTGTAGCCATTTTGTGGATAAGCTTATACGTACCTGGAGCATATTACAGTATTTATTATACTGTACATATTGCCGGATTGTATGCAATGGAATTTTGCGTTTCACGTCGTTCAATCGTTCAGATGGAAATGCCGCCCTTCTTCAAACTTTGAAAAATCAGGGTGACAGACTTTGGAATGCTAACTCTTGTATAACAATGACGTAATTTAATGAGAAGACATTTGTATTCGAGCACGGCAACAGTTTTTGATTCGAGAACTCTCATCATGGCAGATTCACTGAAACAGTGAGTATTCAACAACTTTTTCCTATGTCCCTGTAGCACTTGTGCAAAAATAAGCGAATCCACAGGCCTTTGGCAAACAATAAATGCGTTTTTCACTAAGCTGAAAGGTTGAAAGATGCGTCCGTCACTTAAATTTGGGACGAGGTAGATAAATGCAGTCAAATCAAGCTGGGCATAGAAATTTGCCATAGTATGACTTTGTTCTGGAGACAACCGGCCGTGCCGTGGAACTTTGCAACAAAGTTTCAATACCTGAACTGACGTACTTGAATGACAGGCACAGGAAACGATGGCCAATAAAAACGCATTCTCGTTGCATTTTGATAATAATGTATCAATCTCGATGGCACGGAAATTATGCCTCCTCCCAACAGAAGGACCATGGTCTATTTTTAGCCCTGCTACAGTATGTCTTAGTGCTGATGAAAAGGCCATATTGTTTTCATGTTATCATGGCGACTTTTAAAATTTGCATTCAACTCTGAGAGTGAAACGTGTTCATAGGTCACAAAACTCCCACTGTGGTCCATTATACCTGTTTCCTTGGGTATAAAGGTGTGCAAGTATACACATCAAAAGACAAGAAAATTCACTTCATGGGCACTGAGAATCTTGTAAAATAGCCCTCTCTTGTCTGGTTAACGAAAAAAGATACCCCTGATCTAAAATACGCATGGACTACCAGTCACTGGGCTACATTTATTGAAAATGGTAGCCCAAGTGAACTACCAGGGAAAATAAGTTAATTTCGAGCCCTGGGCAGTATTAAACATGAAACATTTAACTTGTAATATTTCCCCCTTGTCTTGGCCAGCTGGTTTTTAAAAAAATGTTTAAAGGTATACAGGGACCATATTCAAATTTAGCCATTGCTACCATGGAAAGGGGAGATCTAGCTAATTATAGAGTTTATGGGGTCACGCCAGGTCACACAAAAAGTAATGTACCATTACATGGCCATAATTTTACTTAAGTTAAACAATCAGAAATAATTTTTCTTCATTATTCTTCCTGGAATGAGGCAAAGAAATCAAAATAAATCATAATAAAATGAATATTAATACGTCGTTAATTATAAATCCATAAATAAGTACCAGTGAATTGTTTTAAATAAAACAAAAAATGTGCGCTTCTGTCCCTGCTTGTGATAAATAATGGCACATTGAGTGATAAGGGGAATTGGGTTCGGATACTAGTAGAATTAATTTTAGCACATAAAATTAATGTGAAGGCATAAACTTAATTCGAGGAATGCATAATGAGTTATTACTATACAATATAACACTTATTTGGGATGACTGCATGAAACAAAATTTAAAAATGCTTGAAAAATTATTTCTGGTCTATATAAAATTAATTCAACACACTAAAATTAATGGAAAACAATTTTGACCAGAATGGCCCCAAAAGACATAATCTTTATTATTCTTCCTAGAATGAAGGCAAATAAATTACAATTATTATTATTATAGAACAAATGTTAAAAGTTGTTACTTAGAAATCCATAAAATAAATATAAAACAGTAAATTATGTTTTAACATAGATCTTCTCAAGGGTCTATGGTTTTAAATAAAAAACTGTGGTTACCAAAATTGTTTCACTGGCAACACAAAACAAAAATGAACATGGAGTTCATGCTGTGATAAATACACTTAGGAGAACATTTACATTGTCACTTGGATTACTTTTAATGGAATTTGGAAAAAAATGTGAAATTTTAAAATGCAAATAGGTTACTATGGAAACACAGGGCAGTAAAAACGGATATCATATTTTCTCTATCTACCCCAAAATATCCCTTTTGGTATAATATTTCTGTTGACAACTGGTTCTTTACACTGGATATTTGGTCTTTCTGTCCAAAAATATCCCTTTGATATAACACATTCTGTTGATTACTGGATTTTAGGTGGAATCTTCGAAAAACTGGTAATTTTTACTCCTGAATGGTTGCCATGGAAACATATCACATTAAAGGGAGTGTGATGTTTTGATGTGCTAACCAGAAAAACCCTTATTATCAATTTTTTACATCAATCAATAGTTTTTAATAGGAATTAGGGAAAAAGTAACATTTTCAATCCCAAAATAGTTACCATAGCAACTCGAAACATTAAAATGAGTCTGGTTTTTGTGTTCTCTGACCCGAACGCCCCCACCAGATAATTTTCATATCAATCAAAGTAACTTTTCCTGGGATATTAAAAAAAGTGAAATTTTCAACCACTACAATGGTTACCATGGAAACATGGGGCAGTGAAATCGATATCATATTTGGTCTTTTCGACCCAAAATACCCTTATGGTGACATTTTCACGGATATTGAACCCATTATTATTCGCGTTATTATTTCTATATAATACTTATATTAATTATTATTATTATTATTATTATTATTATTATTATTATCATTATTATTACAAGTTTAGGGGCTATACGTATTATATCGAAATCTAATAATAGGTCATTGAGGCTGTGTGGGAATTCTGATAAAGAGGTGTTGTATATTTTATTTTTGTCAATAGGGGTGACTTCCTATTGTTGTACGTGCAGCCTAGTTTTCTTCCATCAAAGTCACTACTATGAAAAAGATTTCCAATATAAATTAACAATCTCTCTCTCTCTCTCTCTCTCTCTCTCTCTCTCTCTCTCTTTCTCTCTCTCTCTGCAGTGAAATTGCTAGGGGTAACATTAAAAGTTCATTATATAAATCTAACTTAATTGCTAAGTTAGGCCTCAGACCCCCCCCCCCACTCTAACTTAACTGATCTAAAATTTAAAAACATTTTGGATACGTGTCCTGTACTACACACAGTAAAAGTACCAATGTAGCAATGTAACTTATTCAGACTTACCTCGTAAGCGTCATATTTGCATTGCAGAATAAACATTTTTCTGCATTTTGCATGTTTCGCCCTGCCAGTGTAGTCTGGCAGAGACCCTGCGATTCGCGTTCTTCTCTGTTTGAACACGCGCGCGCCCTTCAGAGGCACGACGTGAATCCCAGATCATGCGCAATTGAGAGTGTGTGTTGGTGACAGTAGAACGTCTCCGATCTCATGCTATCGTGTCGTTAGCTTTCAAAATGATGGAATGTTGACAGAAACTGGAATTACTGCGGAGAATACTTTTCAGGAAATCACATGTGAGCGTCTAAGGTACCAAGTAGGACGTTTAGGAAATCCTTTTAGAAAGTTCACGCCGCCTGTGGCCATTTTGTGGAGTATAAGCTTATAAACTAACGTAACTGCAGCGTAGAGAGTATTTCTACTGTACATATTGCCAGAACATACGCGACGGAATTTTGCGTTTCACGTCGTTCAATCATTCAGATGGAAATTCCGCCCTTCTCCAAACTTTGAAAAAAACAGGGTGACAGACGTTGGAATGCTAACTCTTGTATAACAATGATGTAATTTAATGAGAAGACATTTGTATTCGAGCACGGCTACAGTACAGTTTTTGATTCGAAAACTCTCACCATGTCGGATTCACTGAAACAGTCAGTTGTATTCTCAACAATCCAGAGGGTGAGTCGAACTTTTCCTATGTCCATGTAGCACTTGTGCAAAAATAAGCGAATCAACAGGCCTTTGGCGAATCAATAAATGCGTTTTTCACCAAGCTGAAAGGTGGAAAGATTAATTATTTTGTAGCATGTTAATAGTTTTATATGACTATCGCCTTTTACAATAATACTGGCTATTCCATTGGACACTCTGCTAAAGGTCAAAATCTTATTCCCAGGTTGATATACATATGTAGAGATTTTTATAGAGACTATTCCATAGCTATTTACATTTCTTTATCACTTTTTTGCGGTTTTGCGGTTTCCTGTTTTTTGTTAGCCGATTAGCCGGCACACGCCAAAACGACTAGTCTTTGCGGTTTTCTTTAATTGTGAGTTGGCACACGCCAAAACGATTGGTCTATTGCGCTCGTATTTCTGGGCACGTTAAGTCTCACTGTGTACCTCCGGTTGGTTAGCAACCGCAGTTTAATTGACAGCCGATTCTTTATATTTATGGTAAATTGTTGCAATAAGTGTTTCCTACGACGTTCGCACAATTGAGAGCCCTATCTATGTCAAGTAGGGCAGTATTAAGCGTGAAACATTTATCTTGTAATATTTCCCCCTTGTCTTTACCTGCTGGTATGGGTTTCAAAAAAGTGTTTAAAGGTATACAGGCACCACGTTCAAATTTAAGCGTTGCAACCATGGAAAGGGATCTAGTTCAACATAGAGTTTATGGGGTCACGCCAGGTCACACAAAAATAATGCACCACTACATGGTCATAATTTTACTATAGTTACACAATCAGAAATAATTTTTCTTCATTTTTCTTCCTGGAATGAGGCAAAGAAATCAAAAGAAATTATTTTCAAATGAATATTAATACGCCATTAATTTTAAATCCAGTGAATCATGTTTTAAATAAAAAAAAATGTGCGCTACTGTTACTGCTTGTGATAAATAACGGTACATTAAGTATTAAGGGGAATTGGTTTCATAAAATTAATTTGAGATACTAGTAGAATTAATTTTATCACATAAAATTAATTTGAATGCATAAACTGAATTCGATGAATGCATAGTAAGTTAGAAATATACTATATAACACTTATTTTGGATGACTGCATGAAACAAAATTGAAAATGCTTGAAAAGTTATTTCTGGTCTATATAAAAATAAATCTAACACACTAAAATTAACGGAAAACATAATTTGACCAGAATGGCCCGAATATACATTTCACCTTCGTCTGCAATCTATGGAGTTTCTTTTTACAGTAAATTTCTGTATCAGAGGACGCAGAGTTCAATAACTTTGACGCGGAGTACAATAGTTTTGGTGTTATTGGACGCTATTTGACCTTTGACCTCAAAACACCACTACGTCAATAAATCCTGGTATTTTGGGAATAATCTTATATTATTCTTCCTAGAATGAAGGCAAAGAAATTACAATTATTATTATAGAACACATGTTAAGAGTTGTTACTTAGAAAGTAATAAAGTAAATCAAAAAAACCCCAATGAATTATGTTTTAAATAAAAACTGTGTTTACCAAAATGGTTACCATGGCAACATAAAACAAAATGAACATTGAGTTCATGCTGTGATAAATACACTTAGGAGAGCATTTGCATAGTAACTGAGATTACTTGGAATTTGAAAAAAATTGAATTTTAAAACGCAAATATGTTACTATGGGAACACAGAGCAGTAAAATGGATCTCATATTTTGTCTTTGTAACCCAAAAAAACCCTTTGGTATAATATTTCTGTTGATTACTGGATTTGTAACTGGATATCTGGTCTTTCTAACCCCAAAATATCCCTCTGATACAACACATTCTGTTGATTACTGGATTTTGGGTGAAATCTTTGAAAAACTGGTAATTTTTACTCCTGAATGGTTGCCATGGAAACATCTCACAGTAAAATGCGTGTGATTTTTTGGGTGTGCTAACCAGAAAAACCCTTATGATCAATTTTTTACATCAATCAATAGCTCTTTAATAGAAATTAGGGAAAAAGTAACATTTTCAATCCCAAAATAGTTACCATGGCAACTCGAAACATTAAAATAAGTCTGGTTTTTGTGTTCTCTGACCCTAACTCCCCCACTAGATAATTTTCATATCAACCAAAGTAACTTTTCATGGGATGTTAGAAAAATTGAAATGTTTGATCCCTAAAATGGTTGCCATGGAAACATGGGGCAATGAAATGGATATCAAATTTGGTCTTTTGTGCCCAAAATACCCCTATATTGAAATTTTCACGGAAATTGAACCTATTATTATTCGTGTTTTATTTCTATATAATACTTATATTAATTATAATACTTATATTAATTATTATTATTATTATTATTATTATTATTATTATTATTATTATTATATATTCTTTATTTTGGACAATGAGCATGTCCATATATATATATAAATGGTTACAGGATTGGGAAAAAGAATGATACAAAAAAGGTGAAATCGAGAAATAATCTTTTATGCGTTAGACCATGAAGGTATATTTCTGTACAAAGATTAGAAGAATGGATTCATCCATCTTCTCCTCAACCAGAAGTGAAGTACAAAAAATCACACACCTTACGTATAATAACGTTGTCACTCAAATAAATCCTTTTCATCAAACTGTTGATTTGCTTTCTAAGCAAAGCATCAAAAGTGTCAATTCCAATCCATACAAACATAGTACTAGCACTGCTGCGTCTGTCATGTCGTAGAAGTATGCGACGAGCATTATTTTAAGCTACTTTCAATTGTTTCAGGGCGCTTTTATTATAGCTGTCCAATAAGTTACCACCATACAATTGATAACAATATGCTTAAAAAAGTTTACATTTAACACTCTGAGAACACATAGAAAATGTTCTCAAAAGCATGTTAGCAATGATATAAAAAGATCTCCTCTTACGCTCGATATCAGAATTGTCACTGAAGGTGTTTGTCAACAGATAGCCCAGGTGTTTTTTTTTTCTTTTCAACAAATCGCAGTTTAACTCCATTAAGATAAACAGCTGGAATATGTTCAATCGTCCATCGCTTGAGAATTAAACACGTACATACAGTTTTCTCTGTATTGAAAACAATATCATGAATATTGCCATAATTGCTACATATATTTAAAAGTTTCTGAGTTCCTTTCACTGAAGGGCTTTTTAGACATGTATGACCTTCATACATCAGAGGGTTAACAAAAAAACCACCGATGTTGCAACCAACCTTAAAATTAATCAATCTATGGCTCAGATGATCCATATACACATTGAAAAATGTTGGGGACAATACACCACCTTGCTTCATACCGTTTTTAACAGTAAAATGTGTTGAAAGACAGGAGCCCCGTCGAACAAAGATTTCCTGCGTTCTGTACCAGGCTCTAAAGTATCTCACATAGCAACTAGGAACATTACGGTTGATCAGCTTCTTGAATAATGACCAGTGATTCACACGATCGAAAGCTTCAGAAGCATCCATAAAAGTAATGATAGCATTGCTACCACGGCTTCTATAATAGCTAATGACCTCTTTCAGGACAAACATACACATATCAGTAGAATGAAAAGATTTAAAACAAATTGGTAAGGTGAAGATCCAAGAAACGACTCAATCTTATTCAAAATGACTAATTCAAAAACTTTCGAAGTTATAATAGATAGAGCAATCGGGCGATAATTGTTCCTATCGCTTACGTTTTTGTTCTAATCATTAACATTGGGCACTAACAAAGCTTCAGATAATTTAGGAGGACATACATTATGAATAAGCATTAGAGTGAGACACATGCTAAAAATTACAATTAACTTATTACTAGCATATAAAAATGCTCAGACGAGAGAGAATCTGGACCAGAAGATTTTCTTTGTTGTAACTTGTCAATGGCTTTACGAACATCACTTGGTGATACAAAACTCATTTGATCAAGGTTGCAATCGTCAACCTTATTTAACACGAATTCTTTGTCTCTAACTGAGTGCACCTAGATCACTAAAATGATTCCGCCACGTTTCAGAGATATTTACATCACCACTGCAGCCATCTACAGTGCTGGGTCTAGGCGGAGTATTTGCATTAATTCTATGGGTGGACTGCCGAAAAGCATTACAATTACCAGTAAACAAACTATTCGCAGCCGCATCAGCTTTAATTTGCTCCTCATTACGTCTGCAACATCTAAAAGCATATTTTAATCTCGCATGCGTACGACGCTTGAATTCAAAAAGGGGCCCATTCGTTGGTTTTTCACTTTCACGCCACAGTTGAAATGCATCCCGAGCACCAGAATAGATGTCTTTGAGGTAATCATTCCACCCTGTCACAGTAAGATCAACATTATAACGAATACATGGTGAAATCGGAAGACCTGCTGAATACAAGGTACCAATAATATCATCATAAAACTGTGAACTACACTGAGCACGATTTGTGTTGTGGCAGTGTGCATTCTTACAGCAAAGACTATTAGTTGGAATGTTAACCTCAGCAAGAAGCATGTCAGAGATATTACGATATTCATTACGATAATTACAGTTTACCTTAGACCAATTTACAGATTTCCCAGAGTACTGCCTATTATTGTTATTGAGATTTTCACATGACGGCAATGTACCAGTATTGAGAACTATGCTGAGTGGAAAATGATCAGAAGATATTACGTAAAACAGACATCAAATTGATACATTGGTGAGTAGAGAATGACGAAATACAGTGTCAAGCAATGAAGTGGTACCATGTACGTCACAAAAAGTCGATCTGTTGGCTTAAACCCCTGCGCGAATAGGCCCGGGATCCTGATTATCTGTTTTTATTTAGTCCATCATCCAACGGGCGCTAGCCCATTTACAGGATTAGGTAACCATAACCCACTACCCCAATGGAGCACTGAGGAGTAAAGTGCCTTGCTCAAGGGCACAACACCGAGCTAGAGTCTCGAATTCACCGTCTTCCGACAGTGAATACGCTACTCTGGATCTACCGGGACTTGAACCGGGTCTCGAACTCACCCGAAAACAGAGTGCCTTTACGCCGTAGTGATAATATTTGACATCCCCCTGAATCAGTATACCAAATACCAAAGCTTTCAGAAGAGCGGTTTGGTGAAATAAATTTTTGACCAAAAATGAAAAAAAAAATGCCTTAAAAATACAAATTTGCATATATCTGCAAAATTGGAACAAATCTTATATGTGTGGTTGTAATATGCAGCTCAACAGTTTGACTCTGACTGTGACGTTTGCCTCTACCGTCCACCATTGACCACGCCTGAAAGGAAAATAAAAACAGTATGAAGGATTAAAACATCATAAAACATCATAAAGTCATAAATCGAGGAATGGTATGGTTGCCTAATCTACGCCATTTTCCAGGACAAAATAATGTAGTTTCCATGGAGTGATGATTCTAGTTATACAGTAAATGCAATTTGTTTGCTCAAGGTCTACAAAACAAATTCACCAAGGTTTTCGTATAAAATTATCCGTCTGTGACAAGAGCAGAGTGTTTGATTGAGATAAAAGACTTGTGATTAGTTATCGCACGCCGTTGATGCAAGCAACTTTAAAACATTGTACAACATTAAAGTGCTGTGAAGTTTTCTGTTTGCTCAAAAATGAACGGGAGTTTTTGTTTTCATCTTTGAACAAAGATTGCCTAATAAAAGGTTTTAGACAGGCACAAGGCGAGCTTGCTCAAATTTTGAAAAAATGCAAAAAAATCCCAAAAAGCTCTCCATGTCAGATTTTTTCACAGCAGCTGCATACAGTGTCACAAATCGGTCAAGAATTACAACCGAGAAGACTGCTTGAAAGCAAAAAATATATGACCAATAAGGATATTTTACCAGGGGTACAGAAACATATGATCTCATCTTTAAGTCTTTGCAGTGTCAGACCACTCACTCCTTGGTCTTGCCCATCAGTTATTGAATGGTACACAGGAAATGCTTGCCAACGTAGTCCATCTGCATAGGTAAGGAAGGTTTTTGATACAAGAATGATTATCAATCGGTATATTTTTAAGTGTTGCGATAAAAAGACGTTCTGCAATGGGTGTTGGTTTTACATTTTTGTAGCAATTACATATCAGCTTGAATTCCTTACATGACCGATAAAGATCTAAAAAATATTGGGGTTGTATTGATTATCTCAATGATGTTAGTATCTCTTATTGTAGATTTATCCTTGTAGTCTCTAAACATGCATTGTGTGATGGTGTTGATGGAAAGCTACGTAGATATCCAATTCACTTTTTAGTAGTAGTAGTAGTAGTAGTAGTAGTAGTAGTAGTAGTACATTATTATATCATAGGGACATTAGATTAAAAGACCTCCCAGCCCATTGGATTTATAAGTCACCTTATAATTCATTATGCAGTACAGAAGTATGAGGAACGGGGTATACAGTAGTTGATAGTTCGAGTTTTAAAAACACACAGTATTTAGCCATTCTTATAAAAACTTTCTTTTCTTTTGGCAAACTTTACTATCCATGTCTACATAAGTAGTACGATAATCAATATAAAAACTACAATGTAAAAGGAAATGAATTTCACCTCTGATAACATTTTAATAGCAAAAAATACATTTTCTATCGATTACTGCTAAACGTCAGTATCTACCATTTTCTACATGCAGTGGAAATTTCGCCAACAGTGTCAATGGTTACGAGAAAGCGTCTTGAAAACGTATGGTTGTTTTAAATACCAAACGCAAAACACATTTCGTCGTATTCGAACCTCTGTAGAGTGGAATATCTTTTCTTTTTCTTTCAACGTATTCCATAAAACAGAAAGTTCAGCATTCCAATAAGGCTTACGAGGGAGACATCTTTTTCGGACCTGCCAGGAACAATCATAATTTGGCATCGCCGTATGCATTTTAATAATACAATCATTTGTTTTTCAATTAGTATCGATTTTAGTCTGGGTTTCTCTTATTATAAAGCGCATGCTGAAATATTGGAGAAGATTGGGTTTTTTTTTCATTTTATCATATGACACCTCTTAGGTCATCCATGGCCAAAAGCTTTATTTTTTTATGTTAGACATTTTTTACATTATATTTGTGCATGCTTTACATGTTAGGCTGGCGCTAATGTACCTACAATGTCAAAATTGTTAGACATTTCATGCACGTTTGGCTTTGGGTTCTATAATGCAAATTTATCACGTACCGTACAATTGCCTATAGTATCTTAGCTTCAAATGCGAATCATGCATTTTTACAAACTACTGACCATAGCTCTCTAAGGTCTGTCAACACATACTCTAGGTTGAATTCAGATTGGTCTGATTATATGCAAAGCATAGCGAACTCGTATAGTGGAAGTGATATGTGGACTTCTATTTGCAGTATCAATTTCACATTAAATCATGTATATGATATATAATGTGAACTTTATTGACAAATAAGGCTGACAAATATACATAAATATACAAGGAAGTGTGTAATACAGTAAGATAACAGGGCTCGAACTTAACGGCTGCCCGCTTACCTTGGGCAAGTAAAGCTGACATTGGGCAAGTAAATTAAATTGCACTTTCCCTTTCGGGAAAGTGACAGATTCCGATCAAATTTACATGTTCTGGCAATAAAAGACTCAAGGAAATTTGTTGAACAACACTTGCTGTTTTCTTAGTTCAAGTCTCTGAAGCTGGGATTACACCGACAACGTATATGCTAGACGTCAACATTAAGCGATTCACAGTGATATGCGGCTGTTGTCTTTCCTGCCTCGGGAAATGTAATGTCATTAATATAGAAATTGCCCTTTTCTAAACTGACTCAAAAAACACTAAATATGCTTATACGTCTATATGTTGATAGTCCACCCCTTCACCTTTATGACCCAAACCCTGCACTAGAATATTGGTGGACGAGTGGGTAGAGATCACGAAGACGCTTATAAATTGTGACAATTGACATGGACATTAATACAAGCAAAACGAAAATGTAAAAAGACCCGAAAAAACTGGGGCAAGCAAATTTATTCATAGGGCAAGTAAAATTTCTTGATACATACCCGTGGGGCAAGTAGGTAAAAAAGTTAAGAGTCAGCCCTGAATGAGCTCCGAAGTTATAGGTTATTTAAGGTTCTAAGACAAATAATTTACTTTTTTAATCTGAAAATTATTTTGAGGTTGATAAGCTCAGAACTCACATAAATCATACATATCTGAAAGTATAGATATAGGGGAACATTTTCGTAACCACAGTGTAACCATTGTTTACATAACCATCATATGAAAGTAATCTTTCAAAAATCGGTTTTCCCTATGTTTTGTCTCAATACTTCAAGATATCAACTCAAACTTGCTGGAATGCAACTTGTCACAATGCTCTTCCCTACTGTGTTTCTGATTTATTGTATCTTGCATATTTTTAGCACAATTTTAAAGAAATCAACCGGGTTCAACTCACTGCTCTGGAAGGTTTTCTGCCATAAAAATTGTTTAATAAGGTTTTAATATGAGTCTGAGACACTTTAGTAGCTCCTTAGGACAGCTTGCACATACAAAATATTCAGCCACATGTCTTTAAGCATTGAAACAAAACAGGGAAAACAGATTTTCGAAAGGTTATGCAAATTACCTGTCACGTAATAGTTATGTGAACAGTGATGATACTGTGGTTACCAAAATATTTTCCTATATCTAGGTTTTCAGATAAATATATTAGTTAACGGGGGTTTTGAGCTTATTTTTAATACTCTATAAACAACATCAATCAAGTCAATGATGGATGCAAGACTACAGCATCAATTCACTGCTCTCATATGTGAACTCACACAGAAAGGCAAAAACGAATCCGTAAAACGACTGCTGAAGGAACGGAAATCTATTGATTTTTCCATCTCCTGAGCGTATTGTGTGGTGCTATGGAGAATACTTACCTTTTTTATTATTATGAAACGGACGAAAGAAAGAAACAAAGACCAAACAGCAACACGAAGCTGCCAAAAAACTAACAAGCAACAAAGATAGACAAAGATAAAAAAACTACACAGCAGAAAAAAAATGAAAATGAAATTTTACAGGTTACCATTTCGACCAATGTTTCTCAAGAGTTCCATTCTTTACAGCAATATTTCTTTCTACATCCCTCACTGTTCTGACAGTGTTTATAAAAGCAGAAATTGACAACTTCGCAGAATATATAAAACAGTTGTTGACATATTTCTTCACGAAAAATACGTAAATGTTCCAATAGAATGTCCTTAGCATTTAGATCATAACCAAAAAAGATAGACATTGCATCGAGGGTGATATCGATGTTAAGAAAATCAAAAACATACAGAACAAATTCTCTCCAAAAGGCAGGGACAAGTCAAAAATCGATGGAGGAGGGAATCGGGTGTTTGACAGCAAAAATTACACACTTCACTCTCAATCTTACCTATTTTCTTTAAAATTATATTTGTAAAAATATTTCTATGAATAAGGCTGAATTGAAAGCTCTTACTCCTACTTTCTGTCGTACATTTGTATGGGAGAATAAAGATTTTGTCGAAAACACCAAGTGAAACGGACCAAGAACTCATGGGCTTTTCTGGCATTGTCACGGTTCCTTTGATAAGACTCCAATACTTAATTCCAGATGAGCTCTTACCAAATATTTGGTTGTAGAAATCGGAATGGTTGGGATTCATTCGCAATGGCATAGTCATATTGTGCTTTCTCTCATACAAAGAAATTGCTTTCAAAATACTATTATAAGAAATGAAATCAATACGTATGTCATATCTATTAGTAAAGGTCTGATAATCCATATTAACACCATTAAGGAAAAAGTCAGAAATAAAATTAACATTACTGTCACGGAAATTTCTCAAAAATACAGTTTTTCCAAAACCAGGTTATTGGAATAATTCCACACTATAGCGTCTGATTTGGAGCACACATCCTTCTGAAAATTTTGTGTGCACCAGGAATACATTAATCATACAAAAAAGGCATATTTAGGAGTTATTAAACGAAGTTTGGGTGATACCGCGTTGTATTCGAGTGATGTGTCCTTATTTTGCCGATTTGCGCAGCAAAGAGTCAAAATACGGACACATCACGAGAATACGGTGCGGTATCGTCCAAACATCGTGTAATAACCCCTTTATGATACATGCATGCTTTGATTACGACTGTGTTTCTACGGATGTTCCGAAATTAGCGACGAAATCAACTATAATCGACCTTGCCTGCTCATAGCTGTACTGATAAAAAGTTTGTTGCTAAGAAGTGATGAACACCGAATCACTTCTTGATATTATTTTGCTGTTGGGCCATTCCAGTTCAAAGGAGGGTTTAAAGGAGGGTTTAAAGCAAACAATTTAAATATTATGTTGTCGACACAGGTTTTCACACTTTGAAGAAGATTTATTTTTAGCTTAAAATGGCGGTGGATGTAAACAATAGGCTGCAGTGTGTGTGTTTTCGTGTTTTGAAACATAAAATCATACCTCCGCAAAGGTTATGTATTTGTATCTAAGTGGGATGCCCATGAACTGACTGCAAACAACAGACTTTTGACCATAATAACATTCGCAATGACGTTTCGGAGTGTAACAAGTCCAATTCCCTCAGCAGTTTTACGTGTATGTGAACATCCCACCGAAGGTCTCGCGTACGCGTAGCTGTAAGTAGTTCGGTTACAGTGAAAATATAATTCGTATTTTCACTAGTTAAAATACAGGTTCATACTAGTACCGTCTAAACAATAAGAGAATGGTAATACAGGCATAGCATGTATGATAAATTTTAATAAATGATGGCATATCCCGGGTATGCAAGTTAAATTGGAACACAAATAAACTTCCAACAGATGACAAGAGATAACTGTAAATGGATTTAATACGGCTTTCTGGTTTTGTTTCAACCAGCCTTTTTACCCAACCGACCTTCATCGACTTGCAAGTCACTCTATTATTAGGAGCACGAAGGCCCCCTAAATCTCGATCATTCATATGCGTACTTCTCTTAATCCTATCTCTTTTGTTATTCCAAATGAACTTGAAAATTATACGATCTATTTCTTGAAAAAAAAAATTTCTCAGGGGGTTTGGTAAAACAGAAGCAAGGTAGGATAGTTTGGACAGAATAAGACTTTTTAATATGGCAATTTTTCCAAGAGAAGAAAGATTTCTTGTTGACCAGATGTTGAGGAAATACATAGTTTTGATTTTGGGTATGTAGTTCAATTAAAAAATAGTTCCTTATCAGTCAAGGGAATGATAACCCCAAGACAATCAATTGGACCATTCGACCATACAACTAGGTTACGAATATTATAGTTAATCCTCTGGTGAAGAAGGGACTCAATTTAAAAAACCTTTGATTTGTCATAATTAACTTTAAGCCAAGAGATCTTTTCAAAGTTGTCCAAACTAAGCTAAACTTAATTGAGTGACTGTTCAAAGCCATTCATGAAAATATTTGTGTCATCTGCGTACTGTGAGATTTAATGCTCATGACCGCCGATAGCAATACCTCGAATCGAAGTGTCCAGTCCTATCCACGCAGCGAATAACTCTGCACAAATTATAAATAAATATTGGGCCAAAGGACAACCCTGCCAAACACCTCACTCAACGGGGAAAAACTCCAAAGACAAGTCATTGTGAATAACACTGGAAATAGGATTTGAATAGAACAATTTCACCCACTGGACTATACTGTCGCCACAATTAAAATACGAAAGAGCTTTAAAAAGGAAATTCCAGTCCAGAGAAGCAAAAGCTTCCTCATAATCAAACGTAAAAACTAAACCACGAATTTCTTCTTATTCGGTGATATCAACAATTTCCATTAGTGTACGAATGCCTTCACCAATGTACCTGGACTTAACAAAACCTGTCTGATTGGGGTTGATGATACATGGAAGAACATTAAGTATACGAAATGAAATGGCTTTCGAAGCAAGTTTCTTGTCAGCATTTAAGAGCAAAATAGGTCCCCAAGGGTTCTTTCTTTTTGGAATGAGTGAAATGACACCTCTTCATTGTGAAATTCAAAACTTATTTTAACTTTGGCTGAGTTAAGGGAATTGGCCAAACTGTCAGAGATCGCATTCCAAGAGACTTTGTAGAAGTGCGTCGAAATACCGTCTGTTCCAGGCGAATGACCATTATCGGTTGATTTGAGGGCCAACAACTGATCATTCTTGTCTATGCGATCTTCACAACTCTGCTCCTCACAAGGACTTAACTTGGGAATAACAACGCCTTCCGGTAAAAAGTTGTCAATAACTGCAGTATCACAGATATGAAAATCGTTACGAGTAGAATATAAATTCTGATAAAAGGTCTTTTTCTTATTTAAAATTGTGGTTGAATCAGTTGTTGGGGACCCGCCATCCTTAATCAGCTTCAAAATTGACTTATTTCTATTATTACGTTTTTCGAGTTAAAAAAATTAGAAAATAATTATATCTATTCTCACCAACCGTCATATACGGAACTGGCTGCTCTTATCCCTAGCATTCATTTTGTCGAAGGTATACCTTAAGACATGGACAATATGTATTCCCATCAGCAATCCAACTCATTGATTATTGATGATGTGATGTCAGACACTGGAAATGACAAGATAATTACCAACTGTTCACCAACGCTGCTCATCATCATAATCCCTCTGTGATGCTCATCTTAAAAAATCTGCTTCATTAAGGCAGAGAGACTCGAACCAGGAGTCTGAGGTCACATTATATGGTCTTCTTTAAACATCAAAGAGATGGATCACAAATCACCCATTTAGCAAAAACATATGTACCAAGGACACACCCGTTTCATTCAAATAGTTTTGCCGATGCCTCCGTGAACCCTATGGCTATCTTCTCATTGACCTGGAACCCAATACACCGGAAGTCCTTCGTCTGCACACGAACATCTTTCCAGAAGAGACTAGCCTTGTTTATGTCAGGGAAACATAAAATAGACAATATGAGATGAAGTGCCATTATTTCATCTTGTACATTGAATAAGAAAACATGCTCATTTTCTCTCAGATTTAGCCAAGGGTAATACAAAGCAATAGAGGAGGATCATCGAGGGAGCCAGTAACGACTCAATCCATTGCCTCTATGAATGTTGTCTGAACATTCTTCGGGGGAGTGTTCAACTGTCATCTGATCAAAAGATGAAATTGAGCAAATACCATCATCATCTTCGACCGCTATCAAACAATAAGGTTTGAACATCAAAGAAGAAGATACTTGTGCAAAAGGGTGGATTTCTCTCAGCCGTCATACGGCCTGTGCTGTCTGCGTTGGGAAGTCTCCTTTTAAAGTGAACTGTCACCATATCCATTTAATATGCCAAGAAGATGGCACTTGTGCCACACGAATTATTAGATACAATACAACTACAGCAGAATCAAACAACAGACCCTGTGATTAAGATTCTGTCCTCTGTAATTAGGAAAATGCAACAAAGCATCGTCCCATCTAAACCTTCAACAGGTACCACTAATGCTATGTCTTCTTTAGGGTCTCCGTTAGGCAAGGGCACAGAAGAGGAAGGCACTGACAAGCCAAATTCCTTGGATAGTATGGAGCGAGATGTTATGGAAAGTGTGCCAAAATCCCTCCGACGAACAGCATGCTTGGTCCTTAAGAAAGTGAAACAGCATGACACTGTGGATTGAATCGAGAAAGTGGAATTAATGTACTATGGCAATCACTTACCTGGAATTCATATGGTAAACATTATCAATGACACCTTATGTCAGAGGAAAAACTTCACTCTTAGAAGGTGGCAATAATTTGCCCAAGTGCTGTCTGACATGAATATACCACAAGATTTGATTGGCAACAAGGAAAGATGGAAGTGGATTCAGTCTCAGCGAAAATCAAGAGGATTTTTTCATCCAAGAGATAATAATGAAGAAGGTGAGCATGAAGTGTTTGCTGAAAAATCATCTGCTAATTCGCCAAAAAGAAAAAGACAAAGGCAGCAAGGCCGCGACATGCACTTTCAATGGAAGGGAATTGACTCAACTTTTAAAACATCGCTCTACAATTTTGATGATAGTCTTTCTGTCAAGAAGTGTTGTCCATCTCCTCTATCCCTTGGCGGTGTCCGTAAACGGGTGAGGTGCCCCTGTGCTTGCCGTTCTGGATCTTTAGTCATGAAACATGGAACCTGTGGCCAAATTGATGGATTTGGATCAGCACCTCAACCAGGTGTATTACGATCCAAGTCATTCCATAAGTTAAGGGGGGATCAATGCTATTAGGCGTGCCGCAAAAGATAAAAGAATAAAGATCACCCATCAGAAAGTGAGGCAATGGATGCAACATCGGGACAATTACACATTACACAAACCAGTGAGGTTGGCATCGCAGCATCAAGACCAACGAAAAAGAGGTGTGGGATACTCTGTACGGTGACTTTGAACAGACAACCGTGAAATTCAAATTCAATGTTGGAGAACAAGCGAAACTAAATGTATCTTAAAGAAGGGTTACTTTCCAAAATTAACAGAAGAAATATACACAGTGTCAAGAAGGATCTCCAATCGACCACCCCATTACAAGCTGAAAGATTTTGATGAGAATGAATTAAATGGTACTTTCTATGATCAAGAACAACAAAAAGTTGTCAAGAAAGAGAATTGCATCTTCACAGTGGAAAAAATACTCAAAACAAGAAAGAGAAAGGGCAAGCTTGAATATCTGGTCAAGTGGTATGGTTGGCCATCCAAATTCAATAGTTGGGTCTGGGATCTGGAAAAACTATAAAAGGGATGACTCTGTCCGGACAGTCAGTCTGACATCCACATTCATCATGGCTGAAAATCCATTTTTCATGATGCTACTGAGCAATGCATCCGTGGACTTTTCCCTGACAATGCAGTAACAGGCTACACTGTGAAATCACAAAAACACATTTCTCTGCAGGGCACCTGGGAAGTGGTTTTGATGGACATACGCTACCCTTTCTCTTGGTACAATGTGGTTGAGGGCAAAAACTTTCTAGTGTACGAAAATCAGGATCATAGAAAAGCAATTGTCAAAATACCGGTAGGTTACCACGATGATTTTGGAAGTATACAGACCACTCTGAGAGAGCAATGTTAAGCCGACAGTGTCCAGTTGACTTTCAACCCGTTGTCTGAAAGTAACTGCTGATGTGAGTGAGGGTATAATCCTCTACTTTCTTCCACACTGCAGAAATAGCGGACGCTAGATGCGTTTTTACGCGTTCAGAATGTAGATGTCCGTGTTCAAATTTGAACGGATAGTATTCATATCGTTAACACTGATGTATAAAACCTGAACACGGAGTGTTAACAACCATCTCCTTCAACTGTTCAAAAACTCAGCATTACAGAAATTTTGCCTGACATTAAAACAATTAACAATCTTTAGTTTTTTTTACTTTTATATGGCTATATTAAATTTATTACAAGCTCGCTGTCCGGCAAATGTATGTTGATGTAACGACTTTGCCACTAAGTGAAAAATATCTCCGGTCTAAAATTGCTGAAAGCATGTTTTCTTTTTTCTAAAAAAAAGAAGTTAACTAAACAATTTTACACGTTTGTTATGGGTTGAAACTTTGAAAATTTAATAAAGAAAATCAGATAACACCAGAAGATTTAATTTTAACATCGGCGTGCAAGAGGTGTTCTACTCCTAAACACTTGGTGTTCAAGTTTGGTGCTTTTTCTTGTCCCGTCATGCATCAAAACGGAAGTTGCGACATTTTTCTTCTAAACGCACGCCGAAGTCGTGATCGTGCGGAAGCAAGACAAGAAAGGGTACGTTTTCACTCCAAAATAGTAAAACATGTTATATTTTGAAGCATCTGTATTATTATTATTCTTTGATATTATTTGTATAGTGCTTTGGAATAGCTACAACAGTGAAAAAACCTATTTTTCTTTCAGTGGCAGGTATACCATACACTAGCTTTGAATACGCAATGGTGGTTTTGGTCATGGCGTATCGATCGCACTCGGGTCAAGTGTCATCACCACATTACTTTGGCAATAACACTTTACCCGAGCGCGATCGATACCGCTGCGTAATCACAGTTAATACATGTCTTTTAGTAATTAAAATCGTATGTAAAACATTAGTTAAACATCGCAGAGTGTACACTCAATTGTTTCAGCATATGAGAGTTGGCTTTTTTTTACTTTTCATCAGCTGATGACAAGAAGAAGTCAATATTTTGTAACAGTATCGAAAAGAGGCACTGTACACCAAAGTCACCCCTTTTCCTTAACCTAGTAAGGCTAACTTGTTTTTCATTTAAAGTCTCATGTCGCCATATTACCTATTATTGTATTATTTTCAGGATATGAAAAGTCGGATTGACCTGGTAATCGAAGAGTTATTACAGAACCTGATGGTATAGAAATTGAAGAAGATTAATGCACAGATAGCTGTCTGGAAACATGCTTGAGAACCTCAGTTCATCTCTAATGTAGAGTAATTTTCGAGGGTCAGTAACTGAATTTTGATAAGTTTCTGTATTTTTGTTCTTAATTTATCTCATTTTTGTTAGAACGCTATGATCAACTAAATATCACTGGAGGATAATCTTTCAAATACGTGCTAGTATCCCTTATCAGATGCAAAAATGGAATGAAGAAATAAACCAGGAACCGACAGAAAATTCAGAGTGAAGAATGTACACTCTAAATTTCTAAATTTTCTGTCGCTTTCTGCTTCAATTCTTTATTCCACCCTTGCATCTCATGAAGGAGACTTCACGTCTTTAAGGGTTTATGCTCCAGGAACATTTAGTTGATCATAGCCTACCAAATCTTAGATTATTTGTATTGTAGTTCAACACGTCTTTTGTTCTCGATTTCTTACTGCTTTTTAGCTTTGCTGCTAGCGACGCAGAGCTTATCTAATCGGGGAATGTGTGACATCGTCCTCAAATTTTTACATCCCAAGTTTTATCTTTAAAACGGCCAGTACGATTCCTTTAATATGTATCTTTATTTAAAGATATTACAAACAAACAAACAAGCCTTTTTGTTCATGAAGGACTTTGTTGGACACTTAAATACGTTTTACACAGCAAAGGACCCATTTTACCCACTTTCTGCATGTTGTGCCTTACTGTGACACTTTGTGAAAACTTGACATATTGTGTTTACTTCCGTTTGCACAACTATGTACCATGTACATCAGAGAAGCCTTGACTAACTTTTTTCCAAGTTTACAATTGTCTTTACAAGAAGAAATGTCTTAAACCTTTTTACAAAAACGTAGTAAAAATTTCATACAAATACGGGTTTTCAACATAATAAGCCAAATTTTGAGCTTTTTCAAAACAGATACATTTGTACGTTTTTACAAATATGAAAACATAATGTAATCCACAATAATTAAGTAAAACCTGTTTTTCTCATTACTTTGCTCGTATTTTTTGAAAACGATCGACAGTTTTTATAAGGGTTTTCTTTTGTTTGTGCTTTGATAGGAAGGTGTTAACACCGTTGGCGTTTGCCTCTGACAAACTTTACAAAATGTTTATTTTCGCATTTTACACTAAATAATTGTATTTTACTCAAGGAATTTCTGTGTAATTTTAGAATAAAATAATTTTTCTGAATATCAGTGGTCCGTTTTGTTCTTTCGAGGCTTGAATATCCCCTATACGCCCAAAATTAAAGGTGTTCAACAAGTGCATATCATGTGTTCTATCCTTTAGCACACTTATAGTTGAACGGCGTCCAGCCCATAGAACGCGTAAATGCGTCCAATGTTTTTAACATATTTCATGTGCAACGTGTGTTCAGGTATGGAATATCTTGGTGTTGAAAACAATGTCTGATGGACACATAGTGTTTAAAATCTGCACACGTGTTTCAAAAATTGAACGTTGGTTGAACAGGAAGTGTTACATTTCTGAACATCTAGACGCCTTCAAAATGTGTTACAAAAAGGCGTTTAATTGGTGTTCTATCCTTGAACTCATCACTTTACAGTGCTGGTCTGGCTGAAATAATGGGATTTTATCCAAATGCTGTCTTGAGGCAGAAGAATGATGAACACTTCATATTCAGTGGTTGAAACCTCTCTTCTTTCTATGTTTATTGCGACCTTGTGGATGACCAGTTGGTAGGAGATACCTTTTCACGCCTGTTGAGAATAGAAAATGTGGACAGCATCCATGGACAGATGATCAACCGCACCTTCCACACTCCGTACTGTCTTCCCCTGAGAAACAGCAGAATTTGGTATAGTAGAAGTCTACATAAGTGACGACTGGGTCAGAAAATGCCAGACCAAGGTGGGAAAGTAATCGTGACAGTAGCCTTCAGCACGACGCCCTACAGTATTGTAGCCTAAACATGATGTATAGACTTAAAATCTATAAAAGCAACCAAGCCACATAGGAGAAATTTTATTTTGATCAGGTTTGAAATGGAGCATTGTTCCGGGGAGCAGCAGAGCAGAGAGGATATGGCTTGGATGGTATTTTGGGAGGCTGTCTCCGTGCAGATATCTCAAAACTTAAACTCAGTGCCAAAGTGCTAAGGAGACGACTGTTGAAAGCGGGACTTAATTTTGCTGGTGATGCACTCAATGGAAGTAACAGCAAGCCACTCGGCTAAAAGGCATGAGTTGAAAGCAGGGGAACAATCGATGACAGACAGGGGTTCAAGATATTCGGTTCCCTCAAGCGGTGGTATAAAACGTAAAGCTCTGAAAAGAAGAGTCATGATCTCTTGACAATTTTTACTAACATGACTGTCACATTTCTCGACCAACACTCCTGCGAGTATACCAAGAGTGAACCTTACTTGTTCACAGTCACTCCAACACAGAACAGTGAGAAAGAGGGACAATGGGAAGAAGTGCATCCCGTGACCCACATTGTGGAATCAGAACCCATCGAATTTGTGATTTCGGGTTCAGGGGAAGACTACGTCGATCTGTCCTCAAAACTCCTTCTGATCAAGGCTTAGATTACAAAAGCTGATGGTACTAACCTCGTGAAGTGGACAGATTTGACAAAAATGCACGTAGGTTGCAAAATCGTGGATAAAGTTATGCTTCGTAATTTTGCGGTACCCTTCAAAACGCGACCGTAACAGCTATTGCATCCCTATATTTTTTCTGTTAAAGTTCCATGTACCGTTAATAAGTCCTGGGCAAAATTTCACTGGGTTTAGAGTAAACAAGGATCTAATTTGCCTATAAGAGAACAAGAAGTATGAAGACTTTTTTTGTTTCCCCCGAAGTGTATAGAAAATATGGTATATGGCGACATCCCAGAACTTTTCAATTTGTTTTCCCTGGCATGGCAGTACCAATTGCAAACAGTTGGCCAGTCAAGAGGGAGCGTTTTACAAAATGGCATATACCAGCCGTGTAGGTTAGACGTGCAGTTTTAATAACAGAGATTGTAAGGTTTCCGGCTAAATGATTATTTACTGCCTGATAAAGTCAAATATCTTGCGTGAGAGACGGGGAATGGACGAATTTCGAATGGAGAAATCCGAATTCTACTTGTCCAGTGTATTATGATTATTCTACGACTTTAGCAATTATGACCTCCAAAGAGTTCCTAAGACAGGTGCGTTTATAACAACTTGATAAGCGCATTATCCGCGGACTAATACGATCATAATCTTCCACAAAATGCGCTCGTTCTTCAGTCTCCTAATGATTTGTTTTGGTGGCCATCGATTTCGCCACAGGAGCTACACATGGGATACTTGCCTTTTCACACATCATTCATTCGATGACCATGGCAAGCCAAGTGTTGCAAAATTCGTGAATTCCGTGTTTATGTGCATGAAAACTATTTTTGTGTTCATGAATTTTATGTTTATGTTCATCAAAACCATTTTTATGTTCATGAATTTTATGTTTCTGTTCATAAACATCATTTTTGTGTTCATGAATTCCATGCTTATGTTCATTAAAACCATTTTTGTGTTCATGAATTTTATGTTTATATTCATCAAAACCATTTTTATGTTCATGAAAACTATTTTTATGTTTTTAAAAATCATTTTAGTGTTCATGAATTTCATGTTTATGTTCATCAAAACCATTTTTGTGTTCATGAATTTTATGTTTGTGTTCACCAAAACCATTTTTGTGTTCATAAAAGCTATTTTTGTGTCAATGAATGTTATGTTTATGTTCATCAAAACCATTTTTGTTCTCATAAAAGCTTTTTTTTTGTTCATGAAATCCACGTTTATATTAAAAAAAAAACTAAATTTGCTCCACTGCCACAGTAAAATCAAAATTTCCCCGGCCCTTAAAAGATGCTTCCAGAATAGCTTTTTGATGAATAGCTCCGTTGGCTGCACCTGTAATCTCCGCAATCTCTTGGTGATACGAAACTACCAGCAAAACGGGACAAACAAACCTGACAGCCGGGCAAACAGTGACCAGTGCTCGCAGATACATAAAACTATACGCCGTGCAAATCGTTTGAAATCACGTGACGGTGTAATTACCAGTCCGTAACTAACAAGTGGTTTCTCCTTGGAAAAAAAACGTCGCGTTAGATCTGATGACACAGAAACGCACTGTCAGTTGCGAATTTCAGTCCCTGTCGAAAATGCCACCAGAAATAGCAAAGTGCGACGAAGGGATTTTTTGTTTAATAAGGATAAGGCAGATGATAAATTCCATGGGCAGCTTGAGCTTATTACACTTCCCTTGTATTTCATCCAGGAAACTAGCCCTGCATACCATGCTGTGTGTTCCAGTCATTACACGGCCCCTGTGTTGGGGGCCGTGTAACGCCCAAAACACACAGCATGTTACGCAGGGCTACCAGGAAACTTATGTAAACCGCAAGGTTCCTACCTGATTCAATGCAAGATTCCTACCTAATTCAATCTCTAAATTGAATTTAATTGGCCGAAGTGGATGGGGACTCGTGAAAGGGATTGTGCACAATGAAGTAATTTACACTATCGGACCCTCAATTTCGCCAGACATGCCAAGAAACAGGCGATACAACCTGTAGGCTTTTAGCAAGTTTGTCTCTAGCTCTCACCGCGATGATCAATGGCTGTCTTACCATGGTGGATGCACACTCCAAGAGAGTTTTTTTGTAAAGTGTATGCCAAGGGCGCGATTTCCGCCTTAAGACAGATCTGTTTTCGAGAAAATGTTTCATCATCGCGTCGTTTTATGATTTTGGGATATGCTGCGCGGACGGTGTTGTTGGTTGGGTGTTCAGAGGGTGAAAGGTGAAAACACTGCGGCCACAAACAGTCTGTCATAATATGGCCACCTCTGAGAACTGCAGAGCGCCACCTAGCGCTGAAAAAGTGCATGCATATAAATATGTTGTTTTTAGAAAGCAAACATGATTTTACGAAAAAACATATGGTTCATACATGTAAACGTGAAATCTATGAACGCAAATTGTTTTGCATGAACAAAAACATAAAATCTATGAACAAATGAATGTTTTTCAATGAACATAAACATCGAAATCATGAAAATAATTTGTTTTCAGGAACACAAACATGAGATTTTATGAACATTGATACAAACTATGAACACAAAAATATGGTTCATAGACACGAAAATGGGTTTCTTGAACATAAACATAAAATTCAAGAACACAAAAATGTTTTAATGAACATAAACATAAACTTTATTAACATAAACACATTTTCAAGAACACAAAAATGGGTTTATGAACACAAAAACCGATTTTATGAACAAAAACATATTCATGAACACAAAAATGGTTTTTTGAACTGTTTTGAACACAGAAATGTTTTTCTATGAACATAAACATGAAATTTATGAACATAAACATTAAATTTATAAACATAAACTTGACATTTATGAACATAAACATAAAATTCATGAACACAAAAATAGTTTTCATGAACATAAACATGATATCCATGAACATAAACATTGTTTTTATGAACACAAAAATGTTTTTTTTTTATGAACACAAAAATGGTCATGAATATAAACATGGTTTTATGAACAAAAAATGCTTTTCATGAACATAAACATAAAATTCACGAATTTTGCAACACTTGGCTTGCCATAGATGACAAATGATTAAGCTTATGTGACAAATGATAGACGACACTCTTGTGAGCTCAACTTCGTGAAAAGAGATATTACTTACGACCAAAATTGCTTATTTGACACAACCAGGAGACCTACATTAAGTTTTGCATCGATATGTTTTTGAATATAGCCAATACACTCTCATTAATATTCGCCGGTAGCTTAACTTCAACGACATCAAGATCGACTCGGAGGCGAGTCAGGCTGTTTAGCGGCATTGCTTAGCTACGCCGCTCGAAAGTTATTCTCGGAAACAGGAAGTTAGCATTGATCAGGGCCGGATTTCGCACAGTATCTATGGAAACTGTTGGTTTTTTTCTTAGAAAACATGTGATTGGACTGCGTACTTCTCCTTAGGACCTTTGACTTTCGCTGTCTCCCCTTAACGTCTTTAAACAAATCACAAGATATTCCAATCACATGAATCCGTAAATTTTGATGCAGAAATATATCGTAATCAATCAGTGTTCTCAACTACCTAACGCATAAAAACAGGGTCGTAGTCACGTGTTCAAGGATATCAAACCAACTTCTGGAAGTTAAACTTCGAATTTTTACATGTTTCACTTAAAAAATACTTTTCCGAAAAAGTGGAAGCACGGGGAAATACACCACCACTGGGCCGACAACTGCGCAAGAAAATATATTTTGCAATCTCTCCATTTACCGTCATGCTCAATCAAATCCCTCGTCAAGTCATAGTGAACTCCGAGTTCAGTCCTGCATGTGCAATTGCGACCGACACTAAATGATGATAGATTTCATATAAAAAGTGCTAGTATTTAGCTTTTCCCGTCAGTAGTCAGGTTGATAGCTATTAAATCAGACTGATTTCAAAGCGTTTACAGAAATGGAAATAAACTGATATTATTATTATTATTATAATTATTATTATTATTATTATTATTAAAAATTCTTGAAAAAACGCACTACACATACGTCACAGTGCGCTGTACAGAACACACAAGAATAAGCGATTTTACAAAGTACAAGTCTCAGGGATAAAACGCACCACAAGAGCAGTCCTGTGATGAAGAAAATGTACCGCAAAGCATATACAAATCACTGATAATACAGATTAAAAAGATAGGTTTTCAAACCGCGTTTAAATTTAAAAGACTCAACATTTCTTGCAATACGAATCTCTACAGGCAACATATTCCACAACGATTGCGCACACACTGAAAAGGCTCTCTGGCCATATGCTTTACTGAATTTTCCGCGAGGTGGAATCAGACGTTACTTGTCTGCAGAACGGAGATCTCTGGTAGGAACATATTGCTCTATCAGCTCTGTCAAATACATAGGTGCAAAGCCTCTAATCAATTTAAAAGTAATTAACTTAATCTTGAACTTAATACGTGCTTCAACAGGCAGCCAATGTAATTCAAATAGTACAGGTGTAATATGATATGATATGATGTCCCCAAACCGTTTTTATTCAATTCGTTACCTTTCCTTGTAGACCTTGCTGTGCCACCCGCGTTATAGTGCGGAAAGATACATCTCCTACGTATGATCAAGCTGCTTGAGCGCGGCTGTACTACAATATTTCTTCGACGTCGCAAAAACAAGTTGCACCATATTGGTGCACGGGACACGGCCTGTATGTTCGTCAGAAATTAATGACTGTGGGTTAGGACACGATATCAGTCAAATGAGGATGAAATATTGTCAATAGACGCGAGGCTTTCCACGAAATAATCAACAGGAAGAAATGAGCATGAACATTTTATTCAACCTTTAAAAATACCGTAGAAGAAAACAGGTGTGCTCGACCAGTGTTTCCGTCTTAAAAGAAGATAACTTCATTAAAACCAACGTTTCGGCAGTACACAGACTACCTTTTTCAGGTTTACACTAATGGAAAAAACATGAAAATACAACCTAGATAAGGAATATTGGATAAAATACGTGTCGAAAGAAATTTGATAAAAAAGTCCATGATGTAAAAACACTACGAACACACCTTTTCCGTACATCAAGCCAGAATACGTCCCTTCTCTATCTGACAAAGCTAATTTAGAACGTTTTCTCACAACGATTGAGGGAGACATCTTAAATAGGCAAAACTGGAAAATATGCTGGGACAACTTAACATCAGCTGAACGTTCAGCACTCAACCACTTCAAAACAAGACAGGATATTATTGTCAAACCAGCTGATAAAGGTGGCAGCGGCCTAGCGTTGTTGTTACGGATCAAACGTGGTACCACGGGAAATGCGCGGAACTCCTTGAAGACACCAAATTCTATGAACAACTCGACAGTGATCCATCAGAAATCTACGCGACAGAGCTTCAAAAGAAGATAAATCGTTGGAAACGAAAACAGTGGATATCGAATGATACGGCTATCAGGCTTCTACCACAAGAACCAAAACCAGGACATTTTTTACTGACTGCCGAAGGTACATAAGAAAGACACTCCACTGCTTCCTATAATTCCACAATGTCAGTCATTTACTAATCATATATCCACTTATGCTGATTTTATTCTCCAGCCAATTGATAAAACACTTCCATCATACATAAAAGACACAAATCACCATTTACAAGACATTGATCATGTTACGATACCCGTTAATTCTCCCCTTGTCACCATGGATGTCCAGTCACTATATACAAATATTCCTCATAAATTTGGTCTTAATGCTGTGAAAGAGTATCTCATTAATAACAAAGTAGATAATCCAGATTTCTGCATTGAAATGTTACAGTTTATATTGGAACATATTTTTTTCATTTTCAAAGAGAAGTATTACTTGCAGAAACATGGTACGGCTATGGGGTCATACGAGGCTCTATCCTATGCAAATCTTGCTATGGGCAAAATTGAAAGTACAATATTACAAAATGCAAAACATAAACATTCACACTGGCGTCGCTTCATAGATGATGTTCGTTTTTTATTAGGATCCATAGTATTAAAAATTTACATGGGATTTCCTTTCTTCAAGTTTGCAATCAAATTCATCCCACCCTAAAATTTACCATGGAGTATAGTTCAGTAAGATTACCTTTTTAAAACACACTTATGACTATTCACTATCAATAGTAAACCTACAGATCATCATACCCATCTTTGGTACAATTCATGCCACCCAAAACACGTTTATAGCTCAATCACGTAAAGCCAGACCTCACGCCACTACCGTATATGTTTCACTTCTCGTTCATGTGATACTGCCACACAAAATATGAAACAGCATTTCATAGACAGGGGATATGACGCACGTGTCATTCACAACCACGTTAACAAAACCAGAACGATCGTTAGAGACCAACTCATCAATGTTAGTGTCTCCAACACCAAAACCAGTGAACAAAGGATACCCCTTGTAGTTACGTTCAACCCGACCCTCCCAAAAAATTCAGATATTCTTTCAAAACATTGGGGCCTTATTGCCAATGATAAGGAAATTAACAGAGCAATTAACGAATTACCCATTACCGAGTACAAACAACACCAAATGTTAGAAATATTCTTGTTAGGGCCCGCACAAGAGAAACATCTACTAATCACACCCTGGTAACACCTCGCGCTGTATGAACTGTAACCAATGTCAATACATTGAAGAAAGAGACGCCATTACTAGTACTGTTACCTGCAGAGAAAACGAACAAAAGGGTGAACTCTGCAGTTTCCAAATAAAACGAAATTTATTACGAAAATAAAACTAATCGCTAAGCCAGGGATAGAATACAAACTGTTAAAGTGCACAGATTACTTATCTCAGCTCGGACGGCAAAGCTCCAGTCTCAGAATTGTAACCGTCTGTCGGATGAATGAACAGTCCTTTGGCTTGCAGCAGGCCTGAAGTTGCACAAAGTCCACAGTAAAAATCAAGCGTGGCAGTGAAGGTCTTGAAGTCTTGAAATTAATACTGCTCGAGTTTTCAAAGACTTGAAGTAACACGCAAGAGACACAATCACAAATGTCTGACTGCACGTGCACCTTTGCACGTCCCTATTTATACCCATTACATGTGCTTATATAAGAGCATATAAGATCAATCTAGATCTTTGATTGACATGCTTATTACTGTTCTTGCACAACTCAGTAACTTTCCAGAACATTCCAAACATGACTAATTGAATTCAAGGTTGGGAGGTCATTCAGGGCAGTGACCTTGACAATGTTTTACAGTAATTGAACTCAGGTCATGATGAGTGTTGGGGGAAAAAGACGTTCATAACAGTACTCATACTGGAAGTACAAAGTCATTGGCAATATCAGATGCACCGCCCGCAATTTAATCTATGTCATCACTTGCCAAAAAATGCCAACGATTAAGAATAAATAACATGTTTTTATTCCATTTGTGTAACCCTGAAGAAGGTAGTCTTTGTACTGCCGAAACATTGGTTTTAATAAAGTAATCTTCCTTCAAGACGGAAACACTGGTCGGGCACACTTGTTTCTTCTACTGAATTTATGCTATGATTGTGCGCTCCCGTTTTCCACCGAAGGCTTCAATAGTTGTAGTTGGACTGACTCTCTTGTTAATACCGCCTTTCCTTGACACCCCCACCAGCGACCCCCGTTTTTTGTTTAGAAATACTATCTTCAGTCGTTTTGGTACCTCCTTGATATGACCACCTGTATCTAGTTCCACGGTGTGACTGACGGATTTATTATTTCCCAACTTTTAACTTTATGGGCCTATTAGCTGCTAATTTTTTATCACTTTACTAAAGATCTCGCTAACTATCCGGTTCTGCGCAATGGTTGGGCATGTCTGCGTGCATTGGAAGGAGAACAACACAGAACATTCGTGAAGATGAAAATGCGTAAATCGATCGTAACTTACAAGTCGAAGTCTAATCGTACCACCTAGCCTGCCTGATAACATCATTCTTTCTACCTCCATGCATATATGGTAAGAGGCAGTTAGTTCCTTTTATTTTTGTCTAACAAGAGGAAAAATATTATATTTTCTTCAAGATTGAGTAAAACATTATAGTTATCATCAAATTCTTTGCAAAGTCGTTTTGTGAATATTTGAGCCCTTAGGGAGCCGTAAGGAAGGTCAATCCGACACGGAAGACGACATGCTAGTTGTTAGCGTCGCTTGCATCGACTCCGTCAACAATTGTATCCGCATCGAAATCTTTGGTCGTTTTATCTTTTAGCCTTTACTGACATGTCCCGCCTGTGTTTAGGAATGTCTGCTGCAGAGGCTACCCTTGAAATCCAGAACCATCTTGACAACCTTGCTGTACGTTTGAATCTAGTGCCAGTGGGTGAGTCGTCGGTCGTGTCATGAATTTACATGTGATCTATGTACGTTGTCCAGTATGACAAGCAACAAGTTTTAGGACATACACAGTCTTGTTCTCCGTTCAACCGGGATGAAACTGAACAACCCATCTCTGCAATTTGGACGGAAGAGAACAACTCTTTTCTGCTACAGCGAAAGGTCGGCACACACTTCAAGGCCTCGATCGTCGCTGACATGGCTCAGTTCTGCCTCAGCTTGATACAGAAATACAGGGTATGTATTGCTGTCCTCTTATTCTTAACCAGCCCAATTGTCTTTGATACTTCTTCTCCTTCTAGTATAAACCATAGTTATGAAGGATCTATGTATAAACGTGTACAGCAATGTCTTTATCTGGCAAAATTTCTTACGTAAAACTTTGTTTGTTTTAATTCATCGATATTCTTGATAATTTTCAATGAACTATGAACAATAATTAATACTTATGTGACTTTTTTGTGCCTTGCATTAGACCCGGGCAGGGGATGAATGTTTATCCCTAAATGTTTATCCCTGTTAGATATTGGACACAGGGGGTGTGGCATTTTTCAAAATGAAAATAATTGACCCTTCAAAATTGTTTGCGAGACAAAGATTGACCCTTTTAAAATTTTCATGCGCCCTGCGCGTCACAGTCTGTATAAATACTATCTTAATTGGCATAACTGGTCATTCGACCTTTGACCTTTAAAAGAATACTTTTAACCTTAACAAATACTCTCTTAGGTGAAAGTGCAATATCATATTTGTTTTTCACATCTGTGCTTTCAAACGTAATATTCTCACCATGGACATTTATATCAATTGTAAAACACTTATAACAGCACAGAGTTACCTTGTGTTGATTTTTTTAAGAAAATCCATTCATGGTTTCTTCAGAAACTACAATGTATTGGTAATCAAGATTTCGGTGATATTCCAAAATAAAATTTCTTGCACACACATTCACTTCTTGTAAATAACTAAGTCTAATGAAGTACATTAATATAAAAAAATCAAGAATCTGTAAATACACAGATTTAGCTAGTTTTGTATTGAAAATAAATATTCATAGTTTTCTCATAGACAATAATGTATAGTGAATCAACATTTTCAATGAAATCCAAAATTCAAATTTCTTGTAGACAGATGTATTTTTAATCTCAAACTTCAATTAGTATATCTTACATAAATTATTAAACATGTATAAATGTGGCAAGACTGCTGCTTTCATTCAGAGACTCTTGCCATGGGATAGAGAAAGAAGTGACACTGTATATAAAAACATATTTAATCCAAAGGATATTCATATTGAGATTATCTTGCATTGAGGGCCTGACATAAGTTAGACCAGAGTCAGAGCATGGTGCGCCATTTGCCGCTATACAGACATATGGTAATTCCTGCATCACTGACAACTTGATACAGGACAATGTTTAATTTCAAAGCATACTTTATATTGCATTGTCATTGTCCTGATTCTACTAAAAGCTCAGTGAGGTATTCTTAGCTGCAAATAGTGCTGAGTTCATGTTTTGTTTTGTTATATTTTGTTTTTTGTTTTTTGGGGTTTTTTTTTTACATAAGACTGTATGTCCATGTGTCATACATGCTATTTTTTAATTATGGAAAACAATGAATTTTTTGTTTATTAGTAGTAACTGCAACTAAATTGCTGAGTAAAGTGATTCAAATTAAATAAGTGCTCAGACACTTTGTTAAGATCTAAAAACTGCATCCCAAATAGAAGAGAACAATAACACCATAACAGCTATTGAGTCCCCTTTTTTCTGTTATAATCCTTTTTCTTATTCTAGGGATCCCAAGGCTTCTGAAAAATAGAGGTTTGCTATCCTGTGGGGTGGGGGAGGTGCATGTAGACACCCCCTCTAGCCAAGGGCCTAATAGACTGATAGTGATGCTTGCTGTATCAGTAAGACAAGGAGGCATAGTAAATATTCCAAGTTCATCTTATCAACATTATTGTATAGAAAAATATTTAAAATGTAAATCTATAAAAATGGACAGTCATCGACTAGACTATTCTTTTTAATTTAAGGAGAAAATGGTAATATGACTATTTGAGCGCGTTTTAAAGTCTTCTTTCTTACCAATAAAAAACTCATTCACGATATACTAGTAAAGCAAAACTTGCAAGTTTAGTGACTAGAGACAATAGTGCATGGTAAATACTCAATTTTGACATTTATTTTCTTCCTCAGCATAAATGACATCTGTTTGATTTGCTTCATTGGAAGGAAAAAATATAGTTATCACATTTTCTTCCGGTTAAAAATACTGAATTACAAGAAAAAATGGATTTAAAGTTATTCAATACTGTGACGCATATTTTTTACCAGAAACTTGTGCATTAGAAAGACCAGTATCTAAGCTTTCTAAAACTACCCTACCCGTAGCTTTTGCACACCCCAAAAGGTAATGTTTGTGCTATTTCATGCTAATTTACCTTATGAAGAGGAGGTTATAGTACCCCCTACCCTTACCCATTTTTCGCGGTACATGCAAATCAAAAACATGTCAAGAGAGGTAGTGCATCCCAAATATCTTTTTTCTCTAATTCAGCAGATCCTAAATAATAAAAATAACCCATATAGTAGGTTTATGTTGGGGTACATGGTGGGCTCCTCCAGCCCACGGACTAAGGATGTTTGGAGCTGCCATTTGTGAGCTACAGATTAAAATGTGTCTGAAGACAAATCCAGACTTGTGCAGCTCTTGGCTGATCGATCAACATCCGTTATGCAGCTCAAAATCGTCCGAGATAAACTCTCCCTCACGAAAATGTTTAGGCTTGTAATGCATAGTTACGGTAATGCCTGTGCATTGCTTGCTTTGTTGACCACAATATGCTGTGGTATACTTACGCACAGTGCATATTATTATAATGTTAATAATTTTTTTGTGCCGCTCATATTGTGGTATACTTACCGGAACTCCTATGTACGTTGTCGTATGTTCGCCACATTAGTTCTCGCTCACGAGAATTTTTTCGTGTGGTATACTTGCCACAAACAGGGGTATTGTGGTATACATACCAGAACTGAGTTCTACATAATGGCCACCCCTTTCCCCAGCAGCATAACCCTTACCTCTACACCACAAATATGTCATTGACACTCACCCACCAGCTTTCGTTTTGCCACAACTATTCACACTCTTGTCTTTATTACTCATTCTGGTGCTCATTTTTCAGAATGCATCTATAGGTATAAACACTCTCACGCATTCACATGCAAAAAGAAAACCTTACCAGATTTTTGTTGAATTCCTACCTTATCGGTATATTTATTGTAGATGGAAATGCTAACAAATGGCAAACGCAATAAATCAGAGATTCATCAACAGTTGTCATCAGCATTTCTTTTTCGTAGCATCTGTTACACTACCATAAAGATGCATCTTCACTTCCAGCTGCAGATAAAAAAGAAACGAATAATCAATAAAGAGGAATGTAAAGGAAAGGGTCTGTAGTGATCATGCTTGGTGATTTTGAACATGTATGTCATGTTTACATGAAAACTACTTATAATATTTGTGAATCAATTTGCTTTTAGACGGAGAGTACAAATTCACATCCATCACTGATTCACAGCTATAGAAATGTATATAAAAAAATTGTATGAATATTTTGTGATGTCAGATTTCTTGTAGAACATCAATGAAATAATGTAAATCAATAAATTATTCCCATTCTTGCCTGCAAAATATTTAAAGGTGACATTAATTATTATTATTATTATTATTATTATTATTATTATTATTATTGCAAGTTTAAGGGCTATAAGTATTATATACAAATCTAATAACAGCTCATTGAGGCTGTGTGGGAATTCTGATAAAGAGGTGTTGTATATTTTAATTTTGTCAATAGGGGTGACTTCCCATTGATGTACGTGCAACGCACTTTTCTTCCATCAAAAGTCACGACTATGAAAAAGATTTCCGATATAAATTCTCTCTCTCTCTCTCTCGTACGAAAAAGATTTCAAATATACATTAACTGTCTGTCTGTCTGTCTGTCTGTCTGTCTGTCTGTCTGTCTCTCTCTCTCTCTCTCTCTTTCTCTCTCTCTCTCTCTCTCTCTCTCTCTCTCTCTCTCTCTCTCTC